>JAZGTI010016701.1:0-12619 GCA_036877585.1 Botia kubotai
CTTCACTCTAATTCATCCCAAAGGTGTTCTGTCGGGTTGAGGTCAGGACTCTGTGCAGGCCAGTCAAGTTCTTCCACACCAAACTCGCTCATCCAGCTGCTCGGCCATGGAAACCCATTCCATTTCTTGAGCTAATCTAAAGGCCACAAGAACTTTGGAGGTCTGTAGAGATTGAGACTGCAGAAAGTTGGAGACCTCTGCGCACTATGTGCCTCAGCATTCGCTGACCCCGCTCTGTCATTTTACGTGGCCTACGAGTTGCTGTCATTCCCAATGGCTTCCACTTTGTTATAATAGCACTGACAGTTGACTGTGGAATATTTAGTAGCGAGGAAATTTCATGACTGGACTTGTTGCACAGGTGGCATCCTATCACAGTACCACACTGGAATTCACTGAGCTCCTGAGAGCGGCCCATTCTTTCACAAATGTTTGTAGAAGCAGTCTGCATGCCTAGGTGCTTCATTTTATACACCTGTGGCCATGGAAGTGATTGGAACACCTGAATTCAATTATTTGGATGAGTGAGCGAATACTTTTGGCAATATAGTGCATTAATTTTTCATTACAAAACAATTTCATATTTAAGCGTATGCCTTCAGATCATAAGTTATAAATCATTTTAGTCAAGTAATGCTTAACTTCTGACTGTAGGGTTATCACTGTTGCTACATGTTTACTTGTATATTTTATGTCAGTTTTTCAATTCAGTGTGAATTTGGTTTGAGTGATCCAGTTTTAATGAACATTTCTGATTTCACACTTCTCTTCCTGCCCAACCACTGGTCTCTTTCACACTGTATGTGAAGGCAGTTTATTCAGAGACCAGCAGAAATGCATTACAGGTTTACTGTAATAAATGTGATCTGGAGATTGCAGAGGTGGAACGTGTATGTCAATAGTGACTCTTGTGAGAGTTAGGTTGCATTTTTTTTCTCCCTTTACTTATTCCTTACCTCCTCTCCTCACTTATACTGACTTGCTCTTATCCCTCCTCTCCTAACCCCTCTTCTCTTCATCTCTCCTTCTCTCCCCTCCTTTCCCTTCCTTTTCTCTCACTTCCTCTCCATTTCTCCATGCATCCTCTTTCTCCAATCCTCTCTCCATCTCACCTGCTGTTCTCTTTTCTCTTCATCTTATCTCCTCTTTTCCTCCTTTTCTTTTCTCATCACCTCATCTCTCCTTTTCTCTTCTGTCCTTCTCACTTCCTCTCTACTTCTCCTCACCTCCACTTATTTACTGTTCTCCTTGCCTGTTCTTCTCACTCATTGCCATCACATCATTTTCTCTCCTCCTCTCTCCCTTCATTCATGAATCAGCAGCCCTCATAAATAAAGCAAAAAGAGAGGAAGGAAACCTCTTTTTCCTTGACTCTCTTCCTCTCTTTTTTCTTTCTCACACAGCACTGCCCGATCCCCATTACGCAACAGTTAAAAACAAGCCCAGATATAACCTTTGGCCAAGGCCTGAGGGGTATCCAGAGAAAACATACCTACATGGGAAAAATGCTTTCTTTTCACACACTCCATCAGAAAGCAGAAGGGTATTTACAAAGTGTGCAGATGAAGGCATCACAATCGATCAGACCTTTTTAGAAGTCTTTAAATATTTTTTTCTACCTCATCGGTCACCTGAAGACCTAGCATTGATATTGATCTTTGATGTTTGGCATAACTATAAACGCACATAGAGAGAGAGAGAGAGTTTTATCTCTATTGGATTTCTCCTCTCTCTCCTGGGCTCCTTTACGCACTCATATCAAAATGCCACTAAAATGCCAGCAGGGAAATGGAAGCATTATTCCCTGGACCGCCAGTCATAGCAACTCAATAGAAAGATGCAGCTCTTCTACACATCCTCTTCATTATCTTCCTCACCTGAAAATGCCACCTGTTTCATGTGACTTATCCCCACATCACACGTCCACATTTAAAACAGAGAGGGGGGGTGCCATCCTTTATTCCTTTGAAATGCGTCCTTTAGGCTCGTCATTTAAAGCATGCAGTGTCTCCATACAGACAGAAGAGAGGGAAACAGCACGCTCTATTTTTGATGAAGTGGATCAAACTCTGCCACCTGTGGTGCCTCACTTTTATTTTAATGTAATGATTTTATTTATAGCTGAACACGTTATTGTGGATTTCTTTGATAGGAAATCCAGTGAAGCTCAAGGGGCTGTGTCTCTTGTTTTGCTTCTGTGTTTACGGAGAGCGTGAAGGAAAGAGAGACTGTCAGAGAGATGCTGTGAAAATGTCAGTGAGCTGCTGGAGGTGAAGCGGGTTTGTGACATCTTTAACTGGAATGACAGAGATCACTGAAAACAGACTGCCTCTGAAATGCTTGTAGGGGGTGAGGAGGAGAGAGAAACACAAGAATACACTACCTAGTCAGAAAAACCTTCAGACTGTTTTTATCCTTTTTTTTAATTTAACTTTTGGAGACCTTGACAAATCTGAGCGTAGTGTGAGTCGTGAGATAAAGGAGACACAAAAGACTCGGATCTTTTCTCAGGAGAATAATCTCAGAAGTCTATTCAATCTTACTCTGTAGTTTCTCCAGACAGCAGTGAGAATCCATTGAGACTTTCTCTTGCTCTTTAAATTTCACACAAGTTCCTAAGAGCTCAGTTGTTTCTACTGGACAGCAATAAGAGCCTGTTTGTGAAATTTAGGGAGCAGATAACTTAAGGCAAAGTTTCAGTTTAATTCTGTTGTCTAGGAGAAAAGAGACATTATTAAGATCTGTTTGTTGTTTGCTGTGATTGGCAGTTGTTTACCACTGTAACTAGATAATGATTCAGAACGAGAAGCGTCACTGTTTTATGCATGTTTTTGTCACGCTGGATTTACTACCAAAACCTCATACAGAAGAGTGGCAGTTGTGTTAGCCTGCCAAGCTCTGCCACATATTGCAATACATATTGCATTTGAAGAAGGCAAACTGCTCTCCAAAGGCCATTTATTCTCAGACGAACTGGTCTAAGAAATGCATTACACTTAAACAAGTGTGAACACGAAGATGGAAATGATACACCATCAATAGCTGTTCTTCTAATTCAAATCACATGATTTCAGATTTTACACCAACCAAATGAACTGAATTCTGGTGACAAAGGTACTGTAGCATAAAGGTGCTTCTAGTCAGCTGAGTAGAAATCAAACCGCTGCAGAGAGATTCTGGGCTCCCCTGCTGCCCCCATAAAGACACCACAGCGGTGATGGCAGGCCAAATGATGGAGGAGATTTATGGAGAATTCAGGCAGCTACAGTTCTTTTAAATTGGTTTGTGTTGTTCTGTGCAGCTCAGAAAAGGACGTGTGGTTATTAAGTGAGTTTGGTGCACATGTCAGGCAGGCCTCATTAATCTGATGTTAGCAGAGCAGCGTTATTGAGCGTGGTGGTCTTAGGGGAGGGGCTTCTATGAGCTGTGTCTGCACTGTTGGACAGTTAAAGATAATGGCCCACACTCATTTGTTTTCAGATGCTCTAGAGACAACAAAGAGCAGACCAATCATGTTTCCAGCGCTTTTCAGGGAAGTGCACGCAGGCCCTTTAAGACAACCGCTACGTTTATGCATTTATATTCCCGAATGCTCCAAAACCCCACCATGGTCCCTCCCGCCCACTTATAAATATTATATACCTCACTTAGAAAGCCACAAGCAGGACGTGTAAAAAAAACCTCTCTCAGGACGGCGGTCAAACACAAGAAATCCATCTACTGAGTGTCATCTACTGAGTGTCCTACTGCAGCGGGTTTAAGCTAATGAAACGTGTCCTCTAAGGGCAGAGATGTGCTCTATGTTTAAAGCCACAGTCTTGTTCATGGATTAGCTGCTCACTCCGAAGAATGATCAGGTAATTGAAGATAACACCATTCAGCTTTCAAATACTACTGTGTCAGTACTAATACCAGTGTAGCATAACAAGTGTGTCTTAAATTGTCAGGTCACAGTTAGGACTTCATAAAACGCTGCATTCCTTTTAATGCCTACCGAGAGTCACAAATGTCTCCTTTATTCCTGCCTCTGAAGTGGAATATAGCAAATTACCATGAAAGGCCAGACTTGGGCGGGGCGTGGAAACTGGTCCACAATGGGGCTTATTTATTTTTGGCTACGTAGATTTAACAACCACGCGGTGTTCACAAAAGCTTGTTTGAAAACTAATAGTGAATATCAATGAAGTAATTACGGCGCTGATGAAAGAAAAGGGGACAGACACCATGCGCTGTTTTCCATGAGCTCCGTCCATCAGTATTAATTATGTGGAGTTTTATTCAGCTCGTGAGCTAATTAATGTCTGTTTGAGGAAAAATCTAATGGACCACCTGGTCATTTCATTAGACGCCAAAGACCTTTATGTGTTTAAGAGCCAATAAAAGCTTGTTCAGGAGCGCTTGAATCCAAACCTTCATTACAGGCGAATGAAAGATACACTCGTGAATATGGATGCATTAGCACATATGGAACGTGTGATAATGAGGCACGTTATGAACGCTGGGGCATCGTCGCTCTCCTTGATAGACAGTGATGATAAATGACCATAATGAATTTAAACTTTCCAAACGACGTTAGGTGAAGTTAGGAGGATCTGGATGTTTGTCAGTTCAGATTGTGCCTACAGACGTTTTCACTGGCAGGTTAGACAGCACGTCACATTCAACATGATTTTACACAAACCCAATACCACAGATACAGTCTACACACTGGCAGCTGTGTGTGTGTGTGTGTGTGTGTGTGTGTGAGATACAGTGAAAATGAAGAGCATGTTTGGCCTTTGTGTGCAGTTGAATGAGGGGAGTGCTGAGGCGTTTGATGTTTTAATAATGATTTGGTCTGATTGAGAGTCTCTCTATTAGCATCAATCATTTCAGTCAGTGAGTAAACACATTTGACATTATTTACAGATTAAAGAACGTGAGTTAGTGTATGTGAGCGATTGAGTCCACAAACATTCAGCATGATCACAATGCATTTAATTTAATACATTGTGCATGTAAATAAAAACGATCAAGTATAATTCTTGTGCTCCTCCAGCATTGATGTTATGCTGTATTTTTATCATACGATTTTTACATTTTAGTTGCGTTGAACAATGTAAGTCTATTTGACCACGACTGTTTAATTAGTTACTGTTACTTTACTTTAAAACCATGTAAGCAAATACATAAATATTGAGACACATATTGAATGTTGTCAGGCAGCTAAATTAAGAGAGTTTAAAATAACAACTAATTAGAGTTTATTTCTAGTTATGTGGTGGTTTGCCATCATAAAGAGTTAGAGTGAGTGTTTCACGGTCCTCTGTGGTAGGAACTGTACATCCATGTCATGTTTTGTCCAGATCTAGAACTTCTCTTGCTGTCATTTGTGTCATTGCAAATGTGACACTAATGTTGTCATTGACATTAGTGAGTAAATGACATCTGAGGTCATTGACGTCAAACATGGAGTGTTTTTTAATATGTTTGTCTGATGAGGTCATAGAGCTGCGACAGAAGGCGTCATTTAAAGAGAACAACTATTTATTTTTGTCCCTCACATATTGTTTGACTTCAGAAGCCTTGAAATAAAGTGCACTAGTCTTTTATGATACGTTTTTTATGATATTATAGTGCGTTTTGTCATTTTTAGTGCCTGACTGCCCCATTTTCACATTCATTTCAGTGCAAGCGAGCCAAAGAGCAGCTCAGGCATTCTGTAGAACATTGAGGGCAGAAAAACACGAGAGTATTGTTTGTGTAAAGTATTCATTTAATTTCTGATCTGTTCTGGTTTGATCACACACACAGCGCAGATTTTCAGACTGGAAAATATGGCATAGCCTGCGTGTCTGCGGGGATGAAGACAATGTGTCAGGTCTTTTTTGCTGTTTGGTTTTTTGTGTGAGCCAGTTGTGAAGGTCTATGGCAGTTCCTGTGGGCTGTGAGGATCAGGGCACATATGAGAGGAGATGAAAGCTCTCTGTGTATGTGATGTGATCACTGCACTCATAAGATCCCTGAAGCGTTAGAGCAGCAGATGTGCTGTGTTTGATATAGGCTAAGGGTGGCTCTTTGCTCCTGGTCTAGCTCTCAGTGTGTGAGCAGGAACACGCTGGACTAAGTTGCTTAACATGGTACTAATGGGCATTTCTGTGTCTTTCTCTTTGAATGTCCTGCAGTTGTGTAATGGAGGTCAGGTCTGGCTGCAGACTCTCATCACCTCTGGCTCTCCATTAGCCCATTGACCTACAAACACTTCTCTAATGTCCAGTAAAGGCAGAACCTCAAATGCCAGCTCCCTGATTGGCTGCAGTGAGTCTTGTGTAAAAATAAATGCAGATTGGAGTGTAGGGTTCTAAGAAATCTCTTTAGCCTCTCCGTCTGCTCTTCTAACCCTCAGCTCGCTGACTCACTCTTTGATTTCCATGAGAAACGATGGGCCATTTTTGAACAAAAATCCAAAAGAAAGAAAAATCACTTTTGGTGGGTTGAATTGCTCTGCAAAATGAAAACATTTCAATCTCTGCCTTATGCTGTGTTTGGTCAGCAAGTAACTAATAACGTAAAGTTTGTGAGGGTCTACACAAAACTACTCTACTTTCATTACATTTTCAGCACTTTGTGAGGAAACAAATATGGAGTTTAAATATGTTGGAATATGTTTAATAAAAGCACTGTCAGATGAACTCAGTAATTCCTGACTGTGTTCCTGGAGGAGCCCTAAAACTCACTTTATCTGACACACCATTTCAGTCCTGGAACAATCTCCTCAAAAAACTAATAAAATCATGTCTGCCTGAGTTGATAGATGTCCAAGATTTGTTCTTTTGGGGCTTCTTCAGGAATCAATGAATTAGCCACTATTATTAAGCAGCACATGATATAAAAGTGTCATAAGCTAATGTGATTTTGGTGAGAGGTGTTTATAAGCACAATATTATATGGTGGTAACAGCAATTTAATAAAAGATGCCAATTTAGTAAAAAAAACAAAAAGCCACACTTAACTATTTTTCTGCCAAGTGGTGTAGTTAATTATCCTAAACGTAAGCTGGTATGGTTGCCAAGCAGCTTGGCACAGTGCTATATAATTTAACTAATGTGTAGCAAATGTGACCTATCCAACCAATTTCAGAATGGCTCGTATGATTGGTTGAGTAAATGATGATCATTCAGCTTTCCTGCTGAATTCAATGGCTGCTCATGTGTATGTTAACTCCTGCTACACAATGTGGACTTGTCTTTGTTTTAGTTTTAGTTAGAATTAATGCACAAAAAGAAAGAGAGAGAGAGAGAGGAGGTGAGCAGACAGAGAGAGAAAGGGCGAGAGAAAGCCTTGACTTTAAAGCCATTATCACACCACACTTAGCACAGACAAACACTTTACCTCATACATGCATGCTTGAATGCGGAATCACAAAACTGCTCAACTTTGCATGCATCTCACTTAATTGGAAATGTCGGATCAATGCTTTCTGATTACCAGGTTTCAAGAGTTTCTGGCCTACAGCAGTGGTTTATAATCCACTATGTTTCCTTTTTGGGAGACTAACCTCACTCTCTCTTTTTCACTCTCGCTCTCTCAGCTGGCTTGTAGGCCCAGCTGTAGCACGGCTATAGTCAGCCATCTGTAATCAGTTTTAATTCATTAAGAGATCAAATTCATCAGGCTGCATGTCTGTCAGTCAATGGCTAAAAGAGTTGCAGATGTGTACAGAATGACAGACTCAGAAAAGCCTTCGAACCCCTGTGATATTTGTAAACAGTGGCGCTGACACAATGTCCTTCTTTTTTTAAAAGCGAGGGGGGCACACGGGCGAGCCGGCCTCAGTGCAGATTAAAGTATTTGGCAGTTTGGTTGAACACTGTTAGGCTGCTGTCAAACCTCAGCTCTGCTCAGATGGATCACTAGAGCAGTTTGGCCTCAGTTTCACAGCCATGGAAGAACACTCTGTGCAGGAGATGATGGAGTTCTCTCAATTCTAATTAAACATTATTTTTTAATCCACTCTCTCTCTCTGGCTCGTTTCATACATTGAGGAAATTTGAAGTGTGGTTAGTCATCTCAGTCTTATAAATAAGAGAGCAGGAATGAAACAGACTTGAGTCTTTCTGTCTGCTGCTGTGAGTGTCTTCCTGGCCATCACATCACAGCCTATTAATAGTGATGGAAAAACAGTTCTGCAGTGCTGTGCATGCTTGAGAGACTTGTCATCTCTCCCACAATCCCTTTATACATCCAGTCCTGAAAGCAGCCAGAGGGACCGAGATATTAACTCTGCAAATGGAGGTTTTAGGGGGAGAAAAGGTGTCCACTTGGGAATAGATACAGGGGATTAATTTCTCAAGTGATTTTTCTCTCTCATCACAGCTTAATATTCTGACTCTGCCTCACTGTCAGTCAGTATTTTCAAGCAAGCACTCTGAGAACACCACATGAAATGCAGTTGAGGGTCTCAGTTTGACCACCACAGACACTTACAGTGAAATTATAAAAAGGGCCTCTGATACACTCTGATTAAAGTGTAATATTTAAAGAACGTGACACTGACACACCTTCACGGTCTGATGTTATAAAAACTAAAGCTGTGTTATGTGTTGTGAAGGATGGACGTTATATAGCTTTACCTCTCATATGTTATGAAATGAGTTTTCTTCTCAGTCTTAAAAGAATCAGCAGATATCTCAGGTGCCCTCAGATATAAATTCAATTTTAAAGGATGAGAGAAAGAGAGCGGGAGAACGAAGAGAGAACAGTGCCGGGCCCATTTTCATTCTCTCACACTGAGATATGAGAGTGATGTTCTACTGTGAGGGGGGAAATGGTGCCAATGGAAGCGCAAAGAATTCCTTCATAATTTAAATCAATTTCCTCCAAATCCCAATGGAGGATGAGTTCCAAAGAGGTGCAGCGGAGGAGAGATGCTGAGAATGGCCTGGAGGGAGTGACGGATACCAGGTGAGAGGAGAAGAGGAGGTAACATTCACAGCCTGTGATTGTGAGAGGAGGAGAGATGCTGAGAATGGTCTGGAGGGAGTGACGGATACCAGGTGAGAGGAGAAGAGGAGGTAACATTCACAGCCTGTGATTGTGAGAGGAGGAGAGATGCTGAGAATGGTCTGGAGGGAGTGACKGATACCAGGTGAGAGGAGAAGAGGAGGTAACATTCACAGCCTGTGATTGTGAGAGGAGGAGAGATGCTGAGAATGGTCTGGAGGGAGTGACTGATACCAGGTGAGAGGAGAAGAGGAGGTAACATTCACAGCCTGTGATTGTGAGAGGAGGAGAGATGCTGAGAATGGCCTGGAGGGAGTGACGGATACCAGGTGAGAGGAGAAGAGGAGGTAACATTCACAGCCTGTGATTGTGAGAGGAGGAGAGATGGACAGCTGTTAAAGAGTGTCAATTAGTGTTTGTTTCACTTCTCATCACAAAGCTGAAGAGTTTGAAAGGTCATAGGTTCACAGCGAGGTTAGTCACGACAGCCAGTAGTCACAGGCAAATTTAGCTGCTGGTCTGAACAGAAATTCAGAGGAAGTTTTGTATTTACCAGTTGTTCATTAAATGATCAGTGTATTCCACAGCCCAGGGTTTTCAACCTTTACAGGGACGTCCAGTGTATGGAAGCTAGATTGTTGAAGTAACACTGGGGAATGAGTTTCATTAAGATGAAAATTTAATATATCTTCTGCACAGACTCCCTGCAGTTCACTCGGAAAACTGCAAGGACCTGTGCACTTCTGCTTGACGTATTTGTTTTTTTTTTGCCTCCTGGCATTTTAAAAAAGTTTTTAGGCTTCAATACTGTATCTGCAGAGGTCTGTGGTGATCTGTTATGTGGTAGAGACTGAGGGTTGTTTTCTCAGCCTGTGTCACACAGTTAATTTCCAGATCTTTCCTGCCCTCATACACCCACACTGAGTAGATGTGGTGTGAGCCCGGCGCTCTGGCTCGCTTCCAGTCAGTGGGTGAACTCTTCAGTGGGTGAACTCTTCAGTGGGTGAACTCTTCAGTGGGTGAACTCTTCAGTTAAAGAGGATCTGAGCAAGCGTGTGTGAGGAGCAATGAGCGGATGCTTCAGGAGGCATGCAGAGCAGAGGAAAAATGAACTGTGCTAACAAACATGACAATGAAGAAGTGCAGCTCGCAAGAGATGCAGCCAGCAGCAGAGACACAAACAGACTCTCATCTTGTTCCTCTTCCTTCTCCCAAAATGTCTCAGTTTTCTGTAGGTGCAATAGCTTGGAGGCAAGCAGGGTGACACTGGGGTCTTTAAAAAGTCTAGATTAGACAGAGAGGGAGAGGGAAGAAGATGGAGCAGGGGTGCTTATGAAAGACAGGAAAGACATGAAACAAGAAGAATCGTGTGGTTGAATGAGAGACGGCAGGAGAAAGCTATTGTCAGACCTGTTTAGCATTCACTGTTGGTTAATTGCACCAGCCGAGCTTGGTAGCTAGCTTCAGAGAGACGTGAGAGTTTCTCCATCAGTACTCTCTCTCCTGCTCCTGTGAAACAGTCTGTTCAGGTTTCTGGCTGCAGCAGCTGCATGCAGAGTGCAGGGCACTGCGGTGCTGCTTCTAATGACAAATCTCATCGTTTACACAGTTTACTATGACAACATACAGGAGTAATGGACTGAATGAAGCACAGGTAGGAAAAGATCGGTCTGCAGCTTTAACCAGCCTGTGTATGGGCTGTGCGTGTGTGGAGTGTTTCATCTCAAACACACCTCAAACACACCTTGTGCATGATGAATAGACAGATATTAGACAGCACTGCATTACAACACCCCATTTTCTCCTGCTGTCTCTGATCATGAGACTTCATTCTCAAACTGTCTGCTGCAATACCTGTAGACCTTCATTTCTGTCAAGTGTGAAATGCACTCGCATTTAATATTGCATGATTAGATTATTCCTCTCTCACCTCAGCCCCTTGCAATTTTTCTGATCTTTTCTAATCTACTCTAATTCACTCAGTCTCTGTTTATTTCCTCCTCGTTCTCTTCTAGTTTCATCATTTATTGTTCCTCCTCAAATGCCTTCAGGGCACCGTTGTCTATTTTTTGATATCTCATTCTATTCTTCTTTGTCCAGTCGTTTTTGTGGCACATAATTTAATTTTTTTTTGGCTCCAGGTCCAGTTTACCAGCCTGCCCTAGTAACCCAGTAATCCTGGAGACAGCAGATCAGCACCTTCTCATTCCAGTCCAAATCCCTCTACAGTCACTCTTAGTCTTGGACATGTACAGACAATTTTGGATTGAAGAGGGTCTTGGAATGGACACTGTGTCTACAGTCCAAAACTCTGTTTCTTCAATCCAAAACACTCTTTCCAATCCAGGTTTATCTGCAGTCCAAAACTCTACAATCCAAGACAGCTCTCAGTCCTTTACAAGACCTCCTTTCTCTAATCCAGTCCCCATCTTCATACCACTTACCCAATGCAGTCATGGAAATCCATGCAGGTTGCTTTCAGGGATTGGGTCAGTGCAGATCTTACACTGGTTAAAGGCTGCTCTTACCTCCAGAGATAAAGCCCTGTTCTTTTATCTCTGTACAGCCTCCCTGCCCCCCCTCGTCCTGGTTCTCCAGCGCTTCCCCTGGAGGAAGACAGAAGCTGGACTCACTGCTGAGACTATCTGGAGAGCTGCAGCCTCCAGTGCTTTGGGCAGAATAAAATGCTGACTCTTAAGCATTGCCTGCAGGAGTAGTTTAAGCTAGAATTTATATTTAAACAACTGAATGTCTCTCTTAGGTTTAAATAGCAACGCATCTCCTTTGAGCCACAGTTCCAGTCGCTGTGAATTTTATTAGCCCAGGATGGTACCTGAGATGGCAATAATATTAGCCATTAAAATATTACCATAATAATGCATTTGCCCTAATAAAGCTGCATTTGAGGATTTATTTTTTGCGGGTCCCTTGCTGTAGATCAAACACCACTATGCATGTGGTCCTGTAACCATGGAGAACCTCACCTGGTCGCCAACACCACTATGCATGTGGTCCTGTAACCATGGAGAACCTCACCTGGTCGCCAACACCACTATGCATGTGGTCCTGTAACCTCAGAGAACCTCACCTGGTCGCCAACACCACTATGCATGTGGTCCTGTAACCATGGAGAACCTCACCTGGTCGCCAAAACCACTATGCATGTGGTCCTGTAACCATGGAGAACCTCACCTGGTGACCAACACCACTATGCATGTGGTCCTATAACCATGGAGAACCTCACCTGGTCATCAACACCACTATGCATGTGGTCCTGTATCCACGGAGAACCTCACCTGGTTGCCAACACCACTATGCATGTGGTCCTATAACCATGGAGAACCTCACCTGGTCACCAACACCACTATGCATGTGGTCCTGTATCCACGGAGAACCTCACCTGGTTGCCAACACCACTATGCATGTGGTCCTGTAACCATGGAAAACCTCACCTGGTCACCAACACCACTATGCATGTGGTCCTGTATCCACGGAGAACCTCACCTGGTTGCCAACACCACTATGCATGTGGTCCTGTAACCATGGAAAACCTCACCTGGTCACCAACACCACTATGCATGTGGTCCTGTAACCATGGAAAACCTCACCTGGTCACCAACACCACTATGCATGTGGT
>JAZGTI010016702.1:0-12619 GCA_036877585.1 Botia kubotai
TTTTTTGCATTTCTAAATATTTTAGTCGCTTTGGCAAGATCTTGTCAACCAAACTGACGGTACATATAGATGAACAAAAACATTTAAATTATCCTATAAACTCAGCAATTGTAGTTAGGCAGAATAAATTTACGACGCTACATACACATATCTGATATGAACTTATTTAACCTAGTTGTTGATGTTATACTTTACACAGTTTTAATAGCAGTAGCCTAACATGTTTTTAATATGGTTTTGCCTATTCACTTAATCTTTTAATTTTTCTCTCCCTCCTAACAATCTGCAGCATCAATAAATTCAGCCCTGCACAAGGATCTGCTCAGAACTCCAGTTATCAGGCGAATCCTGCTAGAATTACGTATCCGGCAAGCTAACTTACACGGACAGCAGGTCTCACGACACTGCGAGAGGCCTCCGTTACAATACCGAGCCTGTAAATCCTCCCGTGGCTCTACTGGCGCCTAAATCAGCGCTCGCCTCCGTATATGTTGTTAGCTCGGATGAGACCTCAAGGTTGTTTGTCATAAAATTAGATTTCAAATGACTCTAGCTGCTTTCTTGATTTTTGAAAATAAATACCCCTTACACCATAGTTTCCCCCCAAAACTCACGTTCCAGCTTTATGAGCGATAATAAGATAGCTACTTGGATGAAAATGATACATTCGTGTCACGTGGGCCATGGCTAACATTATAAAACAGGAATGTTTTAAACATTGAAACTGGATGAATAGGGAAGGTTGTATTATTATTATTATTATTATTATTTTATGGCCAGTAGAATGAAATATGTTTATTTCACAGAACCACAATTTTATACATTAAGAATAAGCAGAATAGTCTGTGTCAGAAGTATTCTTTACGAATATTCGAATTACTAATTCCATATTCCTATTTGTTGTGTATGATTGGTATGATTCTGTATGTACGGGGATTTATGCAACACATTTAGGCGCCTATAAGCGTTTACACGATCAAACAACATTTGTATAACAAGTGTTATTTTTCATGTTTCTGCACGTCCAAAAAAGCTGCTTAGTTCACGTAAATTGTAAGTTTACTATTTATTTATTTTGCTAAAACGAAGAACTTGTTATGATCATGCAAACAATTTAGTGCTATTTGTGCTTTTGCCTAAATATCCAACCTTATCCAAATAATAAATACATTGGGTAAATGATCAATTGTTATTTTTTTAACATTTTCAAATATACTTACATTATACATTATACAGACTTAGCGTCTGAAAACATGGAGCGAATCAGATATACCATAATTCTATTGTGTAAATGTTTACTATATGCTTACTAGATATAATTTGCTAAATTAATGGGTATAGCCTTTAAATTATTTTATCCTACGTAGGAAGATCGTTAAGACTCTGTGAGCAAGTGTGTCTTTAAAAATTCATATTCTCTCTCTCTCTCTCTCTCTCTCTCTCTTTCAATCTGTCGTTATCTCTCTCCCACACAACCACAAACACTCTCTTTTAGCAGATGTCTGTGTCTGTATTTTCTTCGCTGAAGACTTGCAGATGGGTCAGTCATTATGCGCAATATACTAAAGGCTTTGCGGCAGCCCAGATTCCTTTTTGTTGGAACACAATTTATAGCTCTGTAATAAATCTTTTTATGAGCCTGTTTCCACTGTCATTGGACGCCAGTGGTCATGTGCAGGACGCAAACGTCTTCATGACTCTTTTCCTGATTTCCTAAACGATTTTCTCGCTGCATTCTGAGGCTAAAGGCTCCGAATCCAAAAACACCGCGTGCTCATATATTTGCCGTTCATTGTTATTAGTGTTAGCTAGCAGTACCGTATGTTGTCAAATTCAAGATGGTGCTACAAGACCCGCGTTTCTGATCAGAGCATGTCATACAGAAATGAACGACTGACATCGAACATGCTTCATAATAATCAAGGCAGAAGAAAGGACATGGATTATAGACTTTTGTTTGGTAAGTTAAATTTTCTGACATTTTACACAGGACACTGTAGGTAGGTCAGTTACGTAAACAGCAGCCTGTTGGTTTACAATAATTTCTACTGTGGAGGTAGGAAGAGTAAGAGAGGCTCAAAAGTGACACTGAAAGCTGCTGGTGTTTTAAACATAGTGTTGTTTAAATGTGGATGGCCTAGCCTATTATGACCATCTTTAAGTCGCAGTGTTTTAAATATTTGATGTTTCGGAGCAATAAATGGGATAAACAGGGACATTTTAACTGTTAAATCTGCGCCTCGTTCACAGTAATAACAAAGTCATCTTAGTAATATACTGGAATTACTGGAGCAAATCAAAAATAAACAAAATCTTAAAAATCCTTTTATCCGACACAAAATATTTCATGACGACTCCAATATACATTTTTTCAATTAAACTTATTAAGGTTCAAATTAATGCACAGAATTTAGTCAATTGCAATCATTAGATGCACACCAATAAAGATATTTCTCTCTTCCTTGTGTATAGAATTGTGCATTTATGTTTGTATATGTATTTGTATATGGATATAAATGTGTTTGTGTGTGTAGAAAGAATGAAACTTTGGAGGTGCAGTTGTTGTGGGTTTTAATAGATGCCTCTCTTAATGGCGCAGTTTTAGGGAAGGAGAAGAACTGGGTCTGCAGAACAAAGACAGTATTTCACAGTCAGCTGACAGGCCGCTGCAGAGGTATTTACAACCCCACTGCAATGCAGCAAAGATGCTATGAGTGTCAGGCCTACAAACGAGCCAATTGAATTTTTACATTTCAACATTTTGTATAGTTTCTACAGAACACACTTTATTAACATTCAGGTCAATATATAGACACACTTTATATGAAAAAAAATATATATATTATTTTTACACAACTCTGCCTACGAAAAGCAGATTTAATAACGAAAATATTTTCATAGTATTTCTAAATGTTATCTGTCGCAAAAAATTAACATAAAATCTACCTTATATTTCATATTTGCTTAGATTCCTTAGATTTTTACTATTATTTTATTAGTAATTTAATTATATGTTTGGTCATAGTTTTTACCGGGGTTTCCTGTTGGACGGAATTACACCGAAAACTATCTGCTGTAATAACCAAATCATTTGCCACGTTCCAAACACCTGGACATTTTGCGCTTTGGCCGGCAGGCGACGCTGCTGACTAACACTCTGGGACTTGTCCGCTATCAGCAACTTTGTTCTCAAGGTCATTTCCTGTGAGTGTAATTGGTTGGCGTAAGCACGTGACACTATTTGTAGTTTGGAGATTTGTAGTCTTTTGTTGGGTGACAGGACTTAATTAAGAGCTCAAGTAAATGAATAGTTTCAGGGACTGCGCAAGATTATTTACCATGTCAACATGTTTTCCAACATTATCAGTAAAATGCGTTTACTTTATTAGTAAGATATGTATATAGTCATATTTATTGTGATATGAGTGAAATTTTAGATCTTAAAACACAAACACAACAGTCACAACATTGTGACTACCTAAAAGTTTCATGCTAACCTTTACAAACCGAATATAATAAATACTCATCTGATGTTCAATGGAGTACCTTAAAACTATACAGTCTATGTACTCTAAAGTTATTGTTTTATAGTTATTATTGAGTTATTACTTATTAATGCAGTAAATATAAAAAATTAGAAATTATATTATTAGAAACCAATTTTGTTTACACGTACAGGCCTTCCCTGTGGACAAAACCTTCACCATAGGAATTTGTGACTTTATATAAAGGACTTGCCATATGGCTATGTGTGTCTTTCACTGGCTCGTCTGTCTCACCAGGGATGCGTTTTATTACCTTAAATTTAAAGTAGAGTAGAGTACAAAGCACTCACATTAGTTCACACGTCAGAGATTACACAAACACCTCATTTGTCCATCATGGAGAACTGTTTGCAAGAAACAAAACAGGTGCAAGTCATTGGTAAGGAATTACTACAATTACAAAGTCTGTGCTTTTAAAATACACGGCAGATATTATCCCACGCGGATACATTTAATAATCTCTAGGTTTCGACAGTGTAGTGTTTTTCAGTCAGAGTGAACAGGAATTATTCCCGTGTCTTTTTTTCCTCCAGAGATCAGCGTAATCGCCATTATTAAATAAATGCAACTTTCAGGATTATTTATGGCATCCGCGAGCTGTCAGGAATGGCTGTCGGGAAGCACGTGATACCATTAAACTTTGTTTTATGGCCAGGGAGTTGACAAGCCAAAATATAATTCACATAGTATATTAGAAAGGTCGTTCAGACGGTTTAGAAAGGATCCCAGTTTGGCTGCAAAGACGGAATAGACTCCCCGTTCCTTCTGATCATGGATATAGGAGATTATGAGCGCGGTTTCTGTGAGGAGGCAGCCTCTGGAGGTAAGCGTGTCTTCAGTACTTGTCACTGAACTTGTGCAGATTAAATTGTGCCGTGACGTTTACTTCGAACAGTTACCCTGCGGAGCACTAAAGATTGTTTTTTGGGAACTCATCTTTAAATGGTTGGAAAACCATGAAGAGGAAAAGGTTGTAATGAAGATGACGTAAATGTTATGCAGTAGTCCGGTTTTAGTTGTGGCGCCACGTTATGAAAGAATATTCTGTCAGTCGGAATATGCTTGTATTCATGAAGGAAAGGAACGACGTTTTAGAATATATAAAAACATAATAGAGGAAAGGAACTGGGCAAGTTTTTTGAATTTGTTATAAAAACGATATAACACTATGTAATCAGATAACTGATGTTATCTTATGATGAGATAGCATCATGAGATGCTATCTCGTCATGAGTAATGAGATAGTTGTTGTGTAGAACTTAATCATGATTGTGTGTAGTTTGCTAGTTTTGCTAGTTTACTTGAGAGAGACAAACAGGAAAACGAAAACATTGTAGTTAATAGATACAAGCAATTTTATGACCTAAAAAATAACTTTGAATGAACTTTATATCTGGGGTTTTAATTGATAAGCTCTTTAGCGCCCCCACCCATACACACACACACACACTTACATAGAGAGAGAGATATGATCAATTTACCGATTTAACAATGGAACTGCACCCTTTCAATTAAATACGAAACAGTAATGATTTGTCGTTCCATTCATTTTAGAAATTACAAGAAAATAATTTCTTTTCAATAAATGTATTTCTTGGATGTGTTGTAAAATATTTAAAACTGATTGTATTTCTTTACTTTAAAACTAAAGTGGCTAATTCGCTTGTGGGGTGATTTTAAGTAGACTACCTATTAACATGCAGGTTAAGAAAAAAGCAGTCTGATTACAAAAGTAGCTTTCCAACTAGCGATGGAAAATGTGACGCTAAACTTATATTAAATATCTAAAATTATATGAAAAAGCTGCAAGCATTGGGATCGTTTCGTTTTAAACCAAAGGTCATGACAAATGGTGACTCTTGTTCATCAGTAACTCAGCTTTGACAAGTCCAGAAGTAAGGTGAAACACAGGTCAAGCTGTCTAACAAAAATTATAAACCAGATGACTAAAACATACAATATTCAGCTGCACAAATATAGACATGCGTGGATAAAAGAAAACATGAAAAGTAAAATTCAACAGCAAGGGTGGTTCGCCTGCCAAAATCGAAATCTCCCCAAAATATGTCGCAGTTTTGTTCTACAAGCACCTAAAAGCATTGTACAACATGTAAAATATTACACGAGTATATTAATCAAATTAATATAACTTGTATAATTAATAATGTGTATATTTACACACTTTTAATTGTAAATTTTTAATCCTAATTACTACGATATATTTTATTTGTTTTTTACATTTAATTGTTTTATCGCACAACCATGTACAGACAAAGAACTTAATGTTACGTTTATGTAACTGGTAAATAAATAAAAAATTAGCATTTGAAAATCGGTAATACACAACAATGAGTTCTGATTATATTATTTTATTTTAGATTATTTTTGTACACAGTTTTGGGGTCTCTTGGCTCCAGTGACCGGGCGCGGAGGAAGCTGGTTATCTCTAGAGGTCATGTATTATCCATGAACTTTAGTGCCTTTCCGCTACCGCTCTGCAAAATAAATAAATAAATCTTTGTATAAATCTTTTGCTGTTTGTTGTAAATGATTCGGTCTGACCTCTCGACCTTCAGCCTTAATTTATATTCCATTTATAGTCAGTAGACCTTTAAGAGATAATTCTAATTTTTAATTTTTATCTTGTACGCAGAGATATCAAATGAAAGAATTTATAATCTATAAGTGAGGTTAGTCACCAAACAGAAATATGAAGGCACAGCGCAAGGGCTCCAGATTTCTTCCGGGTGAAACATTTGTATTTAATAAAACTGTACTGTTCAAGACAAAATGTCTTGGAAATGAATTATACTTAAAGTTTTTATTTTTAATTAAATCGGTTTTCAAATACACTTGCCAATTGGACACATACATGCCGTCGTCTATATATACCCTGTAGAACCGAATTTGTGTGAAAGAATTACGGTCACAGATTCGATTCTAGGGGAGTATATGGTCGATGCAAGAACTTCGAATATAACTTTGCATTTTTATTGGCTCACTGAATGTTGAATGTTACATCTAATAATGTATGCAAAACACTAATTTAAGCATTGAGCATTAGGTAATAAATAAAATCATCGTACGACCTCTCAGGACATGCTTTAATCAGTCGAGTGAACAGTAATAAACTGTAATTTGTCGTTTTGTCGTTCTCTTCTACCTGTTCTCACGGAAAGTAGTCTCAGAAACCTTGTGACATGAATTGTTTTCATATCATACTCAGTGTGTGCCTATAACATTGACAGAGGTCATAAATGAACATTTGCGGTGTTTGTTTAAACATTACACTTTTCAAATCAATTTCCTATATATTACTACGTTCTGGTGGTACCTTGAGAGCTGCCAGACGGTTATTCTCTTATATGTGCCGTTTGATTATTGATTGACCCGGCGCGTTAAAGGCAAACCAGGGCGCCTCATACAGCGCGCTAAAAGCAAGAGCTGGAACGATGAGACTTCAGTAACTTCTGCATGACCTCTATATCACAAAGACGGTCTCCATCAATTGTCCACAGGCTTTATGTGCTGTTTTGTGCGCTGGGCGTTTATATCTTTTGTGTGGTTTTGTTTTGTTTTGACCTGTCAAAATCCTTGAGCCAGTTTTGATTTTCCTTCGTTGAATATTGGTTTACCCTGTGGACCACACTGCACACATATACCTGTGCTTCACATACATATTTTATATGACATGACATGTGCAGTGTCCAGGGATCTCTCGCCAGTAATGCGCACTGACCACTAGAGCTAAAGACAAACAGAACGGGGAGCTTTCAGACGCGGAGAAACGCTACGCTTCTGCGCACTGGGCACTTCATCAATAAACTTTGATCTCGTAGTCATCCTAAAGAATAAATAATGTTAAGTTTGTAAAAGTCGCTGCTAGGTGTAAACAGCTTCTTCTCTGTTGAGGAAATCCCTCCAACTCGATTGGCCAGGCTGATCACATGGGCACCGAACTTTATTCAGTTGACAGCAAGTAGGAGGGCTTTATGGAGGGAGGAAAAAAGACAACTAGAGAAATATTAGTATTTTCTACTTTCAGAAATTAATGGCCATGAGTTCGTACATGGTGAACTCCAAGTATGTGGATCCCAAATTCCCTCCTAGTGAGGAATATTCACAGAACAGCTATATACCTGAACAGACTCCAGGCTACTACAGCCCATCGCAGGACACAGACTTCCAGCATCCCGGGATCTACTCACGGTCAAACTACTCTGAGGCGCCCTACAGCTGTAACACTGTCCAGAGCTCATCGGTGCAGCCGCGGGGTCATGTCCAGGAAAAAGCCAGCCACCTCAGACCATTCCCTGCACAGACAGAGCACTGTCCTGCGGGTCAGATATCCGCACCTAGGACTTGTGGACAACAACAAAACACAAAGATCCAGAACGGGATACAATCCAAGCAGCCTGCTGTAGTTTACCCGTGGATGAAGAAGGTGCACGTTACTACGGGTAAGATTCAGTCTTTTCGTTGTCTGCTCGCAGGCCAGTCCATTCTGCCGTTTCAGACACACTTCTATTCAGTAAAATTTTTATGGGCTTTTCTAAAGGGGCCGCCAATTACACCGGCCATAAATTTTTATTGCTTAGGAAATAGGCCGCTAGCTGTGTTGGACCGTGTTCCAGTACTGAGAAGTCCACTTGGCCCAACGTTTGGATTGAATAATTTAGCAACAATACACTTTGATATACGTATACAGGAATTGAACAAGAAAAGAGTGGATGCTGAAATTGCAAAACGCATAATTCTATTAAGTGGATATTTCCCATTTGGAAAAGAAATGGCTGCTTGAACACTTTATAACACAAGTGTTTGTCTCTCTCCCAGTGAACCCAGATTACACAGGACCTGAACCCAAACGATCTCGGACAGCCTACACAAGACAGCAGGTTCTGGAACTAGAAAAGGAATTTCATTTTAACAGGTATTTAACGAGACGGCGTCGCATTGAAATCGCGCACACCCTCAGTCTCTCTGAACGACAGATTAAAATCTGGTTTCAAAACAGACGAATGAAATGGAAAAAGGACCACAAACTACCAAACACGAAAGGAAGGTCGGCATCATCTGAAAACCAGCACGTACAGCACGCTGAAAAGGTCAACCAGATAGAGATCACAACTTTATAAGTGGATATCTCTCTCTCTCTTTCTCCAGATGTACAGAAGAACTGTATGTAACAGACAATGCTTCTTTTGACATTGCATGGTAGCGAGACATGTTGGTCACAAGTACGAAAAACTGAGAATCAGAAGCACGCCGTGAGTGATTGCAGTGTAAAAGGCTGCTGTGCGTTTAAAACCCAATACTTTCAGCACTGTAACTGAGGCAAAGAGGATATAAGACATCGAATGATGGTTCACTTGCCGTCACGAGGTACAGTAAAACGTCAAACCGTGTTTTACACGAACTTGCCAAATTTATTTGAAAGCATGGTTCGTATAATTGACACTATTCACATTTAATAAATTCACTCTGTATTATACTCATCTTTCTCCTCTGTTAATGCCTATGGCGCGTCAGTTTCTCTTAATTATAAAAGAAATTAAGCAATGCTATGTCCAGCACTCAATAATTTACGAATGTCGTTTCAAGTAACCCTAAAACCCTAAATAAAATTAATTATTTACAAGAAAAAATATTTGTTGCCTGAAAAATTATTTTTATTAACTTTTTTTAAAAATATTCATTTGAGCATGGCATTTTGCGCGCGCTTCATTAAAGGTTTAGGCTACTTGGTAAAAATTGACGTAATAATCTTGAAAGTAATAATCTTATAATTACATGAACATAGTTCTTATAATTCGTCAGATATTTGTTAGATGTTTCTAAATTTGTTTATTCTAACTTTAAAAAAGTCCCATTTGTTTCAGGTTTGTTAGAATATTCCATGCCGTAAATCGGCTATAAATCCCGCCTGTCATCTTTGAAAACAATATAATTACACTTAAAGAAGATGTCTTCCACGTCTCATCTACAATTTCTTTAATACAACGCTTTTCTTGCATTTTAGGTTAGCTTTCAGTTGTCAATATGCTCGAACCCTCTATTTATTAAATATAATGTTAAAAGTACATATCCTACATGAACGTAGCCTAAATATCCATTCCAATATTACGATTACTGAAATAAATTAAGTGCAGACATTTTTCCATCAAATAAATAGTCTAAAGATCACCCTGAAACTCGAGTTTGTTTAAAAAAGATGGAAATAATAAAATAATATTAAGCACTTCCTTATACTTAAAAGTTATTTTGGGGGATGAGATATGGCTCCAAAATGTGAGTTTTTCCAGCAATTAAAGTTAGACGCTCTGCTATCATTGTGGTGTCTTTGTCTCCTTAAACAAAAACACGAGACGCACATGCACTGCGAAGATGTCTCCACACTGAAGCCTTCACGTTGAGAGCGTGAAAAGGTATTTTTACAGAAGTTTGACAAAAGCCTTGCGGGCAGGTTCATCCAGAGGACAGAGTTTCTGTTGCATTAGACGCTTTTGAGCCGCGAGCACTGACCTGTAAACTCGTGACCCACAGGACCTTCAGCCTGTTCTCTTAGACGCATCAACAATGTGATTCTTTTTTTTTTAAAAAAAAAACAAACAAAACATTGAGCAATAACTATTATGCTCTTTGTTAATTTTTGCTTGTATCTTGGTAACTGTTTATATATTTTTGTCAACAGCCTGTGTAACAGTGTAACAGGCCTTTTGGAGCTTTAAAATACTATAATTAGAAAACAGTGTCTGTGGGTTTAAATAGGGGCACAGAATTATTAAATAATAAGTGAATAATTATTAAATAATAATTCTGTTACTAATTATAGTATTAAATAATATTTCTGTGTGTTTAAGATTTTACGCAAATTATACAAATGGGCAGAAAAGCAGTCATATACACTAAGCTGGGGGCAAATGTAAAGTATCAGGAGCAACAGTAAGCCGAGTGAATTCAGGATCACAAGTTAAGTGTGTGTTTTATTACCACTTCGTCAAATCTGCAAGATTTATAGACCAGATATCCATCTGTGTGCCCGAAACTGATTAATATACACCTTGGAGAAAAATTCAAAACGGTGCTTATGGTTGTACATAACAATAATAGCTATACATTTTGGCTTTTCCCCAAAAAACATGACACCAATTGTCTTTTATGGATATATTTTCTATGCCTACAAACTATGTTCATTAGCATTGAGAATGTGTGAACACGCCTTTGTGTGTGTGTGTGTGGGGGGGGGGCGTTTCAAACTTTTGTTCGTGTATGTATGTGTGTGAAGTCCAGCTATATGTGTATGTGTGAGACAAAGCGATATACAGAGATATATTATAAGAACATATCGCATCAATATTAAAGAGCTTTTAATTTTGATGCAATATTTTTGAGAATGAAAATGAGATACGACCTAGGTGTAGGTGGTATCTCATTTTCATTCTCAACATATCTCATTCTGATTATTCACTTGCATTTCTGTAAAGAATACACGGCAGCAGACGCAGCGCCATTCGCAGTGACACTGCGCCGACTTTAACCGCCGCGTTCACAATGCTTCTAAAACGGCCATATTTGATTTCCAGCTGCTCGGTGAAAATGTATTCGCCCATTGAGACAGCAGGTTAGAATACATCAAACTGTGCTCTAGACACCCCGAGACAGAATTCGGTATATGGATCGGTTCTATATCTTTTTTGTTTGACCACGTGATTGTCTAAATAATTAATGCAGCACGTCCCCTGGAAACACAGCGTCGTCATTAATCGCGAGGACTCTATCAGACTTAAAACTGAAGAGATCCAAGAAAATAATATCCAAGCGGTCCAGTATTTTACGCCACCGTCTCCTGCACGTCCATACAGCATTTAAGCCAATGGAAGCTCGGTAGGTAAACGTTTAAGATTAATATTTGTAGTGAGACATCGAGCATATCTGTCAGAATTGTGATAAATCTATCTTTTGATTCGGTCTCCCTGGTGCACCGGCTGAAGTTGCAACAGACTCAAGCTGGCGCTTTTCTCTTAACAATAGCTTCGAGGTGGTGTGCTTAACTATGTCTTAACCTCCAAATCTGTAGCAATATTTTCATGCCATTAAAACAGATAATACAAAAAATTCTTATTTTTATTTATAATGTTATATTGATGCATTTGTACATTAGGGATGCAAAGAGCAGTGCAGTCCTGCGTTATTATTGTTCCTCCGCCAAGGGATCAGCGAGGCCTCTTTGTGATTTGTAATCCGTCAGAGATGCTGTTATGTCCCGCTTTACTGGCAACCGTGTGGGGACGTGTGTGTTGTGTTACATTTAAAGGACAAACTAAAATTCAGTACAGGTGCATGTGGAAAATTATTACAGTTATTGACGTACAATAAATAAAAAGTCCATTTTGGATTTTTGCAATAATTGGCATCTAACAAAAAAATTATTTTAGAAAAAAAGTCATTAAAATATATCATTTGTAAAATGTATTTGAAATAAAAAACTATAACTCCACTCTTGTTTTTATTTACAACGGTACGCTATGATCATATATTTATTCCTGAAGCGTTATGAACTGTTAAAGAGGGATGACGGTAATCTGCCTCGTTGTAAATCATCATCAGCAGTTACTGAAAGGGTGAGAGGCTGTTGGGGGCCGGGCGTACACTGTAAATCTTTCACTTTTATTAGCCCGTGAACATATGCTGCAAGGGGAGACGACTCGCATCCTTTCCTCAGGACAATCCTGCTCGGCCGCGTTCCCGAACGTCTCCAGTTTTCGGTTCAGCTCATACAACACAATCTAAAGCATTTTATCCACTGACTCGGGTTACAAGTAACGGACAAAACTCTCGCATTTCTGTCTTCTGGTTACAAAAAGCAACAAAGTATGGAAGAATATTAATTATTTTATACATAAAACATTTTAGTTTACAAAAAGTTATAATATGTACATGAACGTACGCATGTTTACTGATATACATAATTCCGTTCTCTTGTTTCATTAAAAGAATAATATAGAATTTGGGATGATTTTGATTAATCTCTCTGGCAGACGAGGTCATACATTGCTGTCATTGCCTGAACC
>JAZGTI010016703.1:0-12618 GCA_036877585.1 Botia kubotai
ATAGAGTATCTCCAGAGTGTAGCGCAAACAGCTACATCTCCTCCACCTGCAGCTATTTCATAAATAAACCCCACAGACTTCACTGTTTTCACACTGCCCAACGGGCCGCTGTCTCACTTGACCTTTTGGAAGAAGATTATGTTGGTCAGGCAGACGAGGGAGAGAGAGAAAGAAAAAGGGGGAGCGAGAAAGCTCTGTGTGTTTAGTCGTCCTGAGGGTTGCTTATCTTGCTCGTAGCGAGAGTTCGACAAGGTCGGCGCGCCAACGAGGGCTTGTGTTTACTGGTGTGGCTGCCTGGTGTTCCCTACCCAACCCTCCCTGCTCTGTTTCGAGTGTATGGGATGGAGAGACAGAAATGGCTTTGTTCTAACGTCTAGTGGGCTGCATGCTGCCTAGATAGGCAGTATGTGTACTGCAGTAGAACCTAGTAAGGGACTGATTTGTAATGCTTGTACATACAGCTACATGTTACACAAGTAGCAATTGATTCATTAGTTTGATGTTTTGTTTTGCTAATGACAAAATATTCTCAGCATTAAAAGAAAACACTGAGTAAAACATTTACTAACAAACATATCAGAATTTTTTCATCTTTTATAATTGATGTATTTACAGTCAGGATGTCATTATTGCTCCCTATGTAGTCAGCACACTAGGTTTTGAAACGGCTCACCCAGCTAACAGGCTAATGTTCTCTAAAACTTCTTTCAAAGTTATCAAAAACGTTCTTGCAGTAACATTAGTAGATCTTTATGTAATGTTACACATCAAAAACTTTATTATTTTATGTTAATGGAACGTTTCAGAAATTACAGAGTTGAATTAACATTCTAATCAGCAATATATGATCAAGCAATAGCGTTAATACAACATCTAAAATAATAGACGTTTTGAACGTTCCTATAACTGTCAAATTAACTTTTTAACGTTTTTGTTACTTAATGGAAATGTTAGAGAAATGTTCATACGTTCACTCCATCATCATGAAGTTGTACTGCAGTTTTATCTCACAGTTTAAACAAGTCACTCCTGAAGACTGTATGGGAATGTTTTGACAAATAGCACGAGATGTTCGGTTCCTTTGAGTTCTGATCTTTCACCAATTAGCAGCTGTTACTCCTGTTAATCGTGTCACTTCTGACCGTTTTCATGTGGAGGGCACGTGAAGACCAGCGCTCATCTGAGAACCATTATCCCTTCCGTCGTTCTTAAATATAACGAACATGCGCGAGTACACTTTGTAAACTCTTTCCTCCCCACACACACACACACAAAACTCTGTAAAACTTTCTTTTCATTACACACTGAACGTGGCAATGTCAAGCACGAAAGCACAGCCATTAGTTTGGACCAAGTATCAACAAGTAATATCCATTAATCGTGCTTGTTGACATGGTGATTAACACAAAGCAGAGGTGTGCTTAACGTAATGGTGTCATTCGCTCCAATAAAAACGTCCTGTTTAAATGACACATTCTTGCCAGGAATCCATTAGTGTCTGTCTTATTTGACATCCCAGCCCTCTCCACCTCCTCTTCTGAGCACCTCCATCTCGCCCGTTCTGTCTTTTTTCTGTCTCTCGCTTTCTCGGCTAATAGGATCTTTCTGTTTATTTACAGCCCGTGTTTTCTGTTGCCTCTTACCCTCGTCGCGCGCCCGTTTCGCGGCGCCAAATTGTTTCTGCTTGGTGAAATGTCAACAGCGTTTGTGACATCTGCGTGCCAATTATGACGAGGATATTGCAGTCAGCCCATCAGAGGCGGCGGTAATAAATGCCCTCGCGCGGCCCTTCGCTTTTCTGCTCGCGCAGTCATTACCGATCGCCACATGTTCCGAGCACCTACATTACCCTTAGCTTGATGCGTTCCCCTTTGGCCTCTCCTTTCAATCTCTCCTCCCAGAGGAGTTCAACTTTAGATTGCTTTAATTGCTTTTTAGTATTTTCCGTCGAGCGGAGGGCGAAAGCAAACGCATCTGAGGTAGTGTTTGCTCAGGTTTGAACGTAAATGTTCTCCTGACCGTATGTTTTAACTTGGTTGCCGTTGCTTGGACTAGTTTCAAAGAATGTCCCGAAGGAATTAACACGATGTTTTTCTAAACTGACTATGAAATAACTATGAAATTAAAAAGCGTCTTTTATCTGCAGCTTTTCTTTTGAGAAACTTTCAAATGATGCAGTAAGATGATTAAAAACTGTGGTGCAAATACCTTGGGGCATAAATAGACATCCGTACTGATATTATAGATGCTCGTACAGGAATGAGATGACATTCACTGTACTGTACTGTACTCTACTGTACTGTTCTGTACTCTACTGTACTGTACATATGTATAATGTATGTAACATTCCATCTAAACAGACAGACAGGACTCTGTCTGAACAAAGGCTTATATGATAATGTGTTGGATGGCAACCATTGCTAAGGTATGATTGGTCAGTAACCTTTTTTAAAGGCGGGGCTTAGTGAAGGGTCAATGAACAATTTCTCTCAGGCTGTATTTTCTTTCTTTAATACATCTCTCTCGCTCTCTCTCTCTCTCTCTCTTTCCTCAGGTGTGACAGTAATGATGAATATGTCTATCGAGACCCCATCTTGTTAAAGAAAAGATGGCTTCCATAGCAATGGACTTAATGATGTATGGCTTCGTCAGCTATTTGCCTCTGAGGTCTGTGTTAACTAGAGGAGTAACATTCCTCTTCTGTGAAGTAACACGCTGGAGCTGAGTGGGAGAGAGAGGCAGAGAAACAGAAGAGAGAGAGAGAGAGAGAAAGGAGGGAGGAATGAATGAATAAAGAACTGACGTCTGTGGAGTATAAAGAACACTGGAAGAAACTCTGGGTGATGTGAACAAGATGTTATACAACAGAACAGACTGAAATTCAATATGAAGACCAAAAAAAAAAAGATTCACAAATGCTATGAGAGGGAGAAGAGAAATCGTATAGGGACTATAGGAACAGAAGTCCCGCCTTTCAAGAAAACGAGCCAATCAGCGTGTTACAAGAGGCACCTGTTTGTTTACTTTACAGAAAGGTGATGCAGTAATCGAGTGGCTGAAAACGTAAAAATATAGTTTTTAGTATTCATTAAGCTAAAGATGCTTTTTGACCAATGCATTTGGATAAATCGTTTTATAAACATTTCCGATTCAGTAGATTACGCTAATCAATTATTCAGATTGATTTGTGCATAAGTTTGACTAATTCATTTAAACTCACAAGCAAAGTTTTATGCCACACAACAGAAAAGGTATATTATAAAAGAGAATATGAAATGTTAAAAATTACAGTTGCAGGTTTTTCCATGATGTAGGATCTGTGTATGATACAACTGTTGTCGGAACGTGAGAAATGTTCCTCAGTTTATTTGGTTTTTTCCTATTCAGGTAGCTAAAAGCTGTATTGTATCGCCCTTGCCCAGAGAGGTTACCAAGATGGCCGCCGACTAAACTGACTTCTATATGGACTTTGGGGACTCGCATACAACCATGTGGTTTCTTCTATCTGGGTAAGACTGGAACTAAGGTGTGATGAAGTCTCTAAGGAAAAGAGTCTATTGTTTGTGGCGTACAGTCCTGAAAATGATATCCCAATTTGCCTCACGCTCTTCAGACTCCTCGACAAGGACAGTGACCTATTGCTGTGACCTCTCTGACCTGCCACCCAGGCTTTGGCCTTCTTCGAATCTCCCGAGGGGACTCTAAGCAGCCTTGCCCGAGCTCATCACCAGGAATTGGGACCGTGGACTGAGTAGACGACAGACTCATCGATTAACTGTCTCTCCAGGGCTGATCTGTGGCTAACGGCTGGCCAGGGTCTCAAAACCACACAAACACGCACCCCCGTGCCGCCGCCGCGGCGCTCACTCCGATTCCTGTTAACCGAGCGGAGAATATAACCTCCAGCCAGGTGAGCAAATTCATATCTAACTCGTGAGTAATCACTCCTAGATTAGGTCTGGCTGCATGGAATGATGGGATACGCTGCAGAAGAGACAGAGCATGACTGATGTTCCCGCCGATGAGGTGTCATAAAATTCCTGTAACATACTGTTCAGCGCTCAGCCGGTAATTAAAGCCAACACAGAACTGCGTTTGCGAGCCGCTTTACTTGTGTCATGTGATGCTTTTTCCGTGTAAATATTCTGAGGACATTCAAAAAATAAACCTAGAATCCCAGCTAACTAGAAGTAGTTAGTGAAACGTTCAAAGAATGTTTGAATCATGTTTATGTAAACAAGCAGTACGTTAATACGACAAATAAAAAACTACACGCCTTGAACGTTCCTAGAACTTTTAAAATAACGATGTTTTTGTTACTGTTTGGAATCGTGAGGAAAATGATGTTTTCAACCTAAAATTGTGAGCTAGGGAGACGGTTGGTAATTACACGTGGGCGATGCCAGACAGACCAGATTGATTTCCTTTGTGTAAATCAAGCTAATCATGTCCAGTATTTAAGATTTGCTTGTCCTACTGGTGTTTCTGTGTGGGCTGGACTGACTAATGAAACTGCTTCGTAGGAGATGACGGCTTTGCTGTTTGTGTGTGGGGAAAGGAGGGGCGGCCAATCTGTATTAAAACCTTTATTGTAATAATTTAAGCATCTAACACCAATGTCGGGCCATTTCTGACCCTCGCGGAGGGGAATAATTATACAGAGTGACCGTGGTGACCCAGTACCCTGTTCGCAGCATCAGATTGTCTATTCCACATCACTGGTGTCGAGCGCAGCATTTTGTGAAACGTTTTGTAAGATGGATTAGATGGCTCTTTTAAAGGCCACGGCCTCTTTAATAATGTTTGAGGAAGGGAAATGAGAAGCGCGAGAACAGGGGTGGGATGTATATAAAAGCGGACAGAGGAGGAACAAATGAAAAAAGCCAACTATAAAGCATTCGAAGTAATGAAATGATCCCTATTTAAATACCCTGTGGAATTGCTTGACGTGCACAGTTTTCTGTTTCTGACTTGTGTATTGAAACGTTTGGATGGAAAACGATTTGTTTTTTGTTAAAATAGCCAGTAGAATTTTGTTTTGCCACTGTCATGTGCAATGACTTGTTATTTGCTAGTCAGTGGCAGGTGGTATTAGAGGGAGGGGCATGATCGTTCTATAAAGAATCTGATTGGACAAAAATGCGTGCAGTGCAACATGAGTCATCAACATTTTCGTGCTGTTGTCTGTAAGAGAAAGACTGTCAATTTTAAAGGCATATATTGGCTAAAAGTGAATTTTGTCAGCGTGTAATAGTGCACTAACATATAGAAGGCCTCAAAGCTAACAGACATGGACTAAAAGGGTCTTTGAAGAAACCGTGAAAATGACTAAATTAACTTTTGATTCAATCAATGACATTTTATTCAATGGCTAAGTGCATAGTGCAAAAATCCCCCCCATAAAATGCAGTCGGAAATGAAAGCTTAATTCGACCCAACTGACTATTCAAAACAATGACTGACATGATTGTGTTTCTTTAAAATATCCATTTCATCACAAGCTCCAGAGTGAGGGTTGCTGTTTGTGTTGATGTTTATTAAAGAGCATCGCTGGACTGAATCTGTGCTCGGCTAATGTGCGAATCTGTCAGGATGACGGACGCGCCATGAAAAGCCCGGCCGTTCGTCTTTTCTTCTGTTCGAGTCCATCAGAAATCGCTCGGCTTTCTCAAAAGACACTGACGGAACAACAAAGTGTCTGAGACATGTCGGGTGGCGTGTGTCTGTGGAGATAATGTCTCCTCGTCTTGTTGACGAATGAATTTGCTGGTGGTCAAATGGGGGTATTTGCATATCGGCCCGTTGATGCGCCGCTCTTTTGGGTAACGCTCACACAGTGGAGATCTGATGCAGCAAACTGTCTCTCACCCTAACAGATCCACCAGAGGTTGTAAAACACTTGGCTGTGGATTTATATATATATGTGTGTGTGTGTGTTGTATACAAATATATATACATACACGCATACATATGAATATATTTAAAGAGCGGGATCTTTCAAAGCTAGCTGGCTATTACTAGCGTCTCTGAAATCGCCTACCTTAACTTTAAGTGTCCGAATGTCTCGTGACCAGTTAATGCAGGTCTGTTGCATCGCATCTGTGCCAAAGTTTTCAAAGGAGGCCAATATAAATTCATTCCACCACCAAAACTTCCGAAAGCGTTAACAAACCGACAGGAAAAGCGTCGGTCATATAACCAATTAGCACCAGCGCCATGCTATAAATCTTGCGATGAACGGCGGTGAAATTGTGACGGGCGAGTGAGCGACGCAGCAGGGCTTCGTCAGAGCGTGCGCAGCAGACTGACGCCGGTTTTATTAAACAGTTGATCGGCTGGCCTAATGCGAAAAGAAAGATTTGCCTGGGTCTAAATGGGCTCTAATGCTGGGCTAGCGAGTAGAGCTGTCGGTGGTGGTGCTGATGAAGATTAGCTGACTTCTTAAATTAAAGGAGCGTTCCTCGTGCAGTCAGGTGAAGTGGCAAGACAATAACCTGGTGTTAATTGAGCGTAACCAGATCCTGCAGTCTGCCCCTCTCGTGTGTACCGCTCTGTGACACCTGCGTGTTTGTCTTTTGTGTGTGTATGAAACAGATATCTGACAAACAGCCTGTGCGTTTTTTCTTTGTTTAGCCTCGCTTTACCACGATTTCTGCAGATTCTAAGACAAATGGCCTCTGTTTCTTATTGTGAATGAGGACAAACAACGCAATTTGTTCAATGTGATGAAGTAATCACATTATGCAATGAGAAAACTGCAGGGCATACAGTATTTCAAGTAGTATTTGGCAGTTTTTGTGCATAATACACTGCAGCGATGACAAATTCGTTTGGCGTTCCGGAGTCTAACTTGATATAAAAATATATTTGTATTTGCAAAGCAATTATCAATACAGCTGTTGACAATTAGTCATTTTGTACCCGTAGAACATTAAAGCAAAACCAGGATGGAGTGTGTAATTGTAAACAGCATATGCCAAACTCAGCTAACGGAACATTCTCGGAACATTGATTAAAATTCTCAAAGTTCTCCCAGTTATCAAAGTTTCTAGAATTCTAAGAATTATCAGATAATTATTAGAATTATCTTACAGAATTATGAGTTTAAATAACTTAAAATTCAAGCAATATTGTTAAAACAACGTCTAAAAAAACAGGACGTTTTTAACATTCCTAGAGCTTTCAAAATAAGATTTTTTACATTGTTGTTACTTAATGGGAACGTTCTTACAACCTATAATCGTTATCTGGGAAACACAGTTCGGCTGGACCGTGCTGCGCGTACACCTGCGTTGGCAACCTGAAGGTTGCTGGTTCACATCCCAGTAGGGCGATTCATATACTGAAGATTTATCCCCCATCGTTGTTGTGCCCTTGAGCGATGTACTTTTTGCTCCGGGGGGACTGTACTGTAGTAAACAGACTGATGTAATTTCAGATGCTGTAGATAAGGGAGCGACTGCCAAAACCACCTTTTGGTGGTTGAACAACCGGGCTTGTAATCCAGAGGTCATTTTTCAAACCCCAGGAGGGGCGATTTATGAACTTGAGCGTTGCCGGGATTCCCTATCGGAACTGTGCCCTTGAGTAAGATGTGATACGGGTTTTAAGAGGTTACCCTCACTGTAACACATTTACAGTAAGATGCTTTGTACAGGAAAGCGTCCGCTAACTGATAATGATCCATAATTTGAGACGATATCCATTGAGTTCTGAGTGGCTTTACAAATTCAACATATCTGCAAACTTATACGTATATTTACAAGTACTGGAGGGTTGCTTGTAAAAACAGAACATGCCCGGCAAACACAAAACATTCCCCTAAGGTTACCATAATGGTTCCCTTTTGGTTATTTTTTGGGAATCAAATAAATAATGTTATCTGTAGGTTTTTTGGTAATCAATAGCTAACATTCGCAGAGCATTCTGGGTTAGCTGGGTGAACAGGAGTTGGAGGCGAGGGGCTGATATGACTTACCTCTGGTTACACAGCTGGCAGGCAAAGCAGTCCAGGTGATAAACATTCTCCTTGGCTCTCATGACCATCTCGAATGCTGGGATAAGTTTACTGCATGCCGCGCAGTTCCCCGTCACGCCGAACAACCTGGAGTTTCAAAAAGAGATTTAACCGTTAGGAGCGTTCAAGTGATTGCTGAGGTCAAACGCTAATCTCAGAGACTGTATGCGTGATACGTACGCATGTACGGATAACAGAATTTCCCATAGTGCATCCCTGCAAGATACTTCAGGGATATTTCAGGGACATGGATGGGTTCGGTCAGAGGTTTTTTTTGGCTAGCTGATGTAATGGTCACATGAGCCATTATTTTAGTCGTATCACATCACATACTTGTGATATTAAAAATGTGATTTTATAATATGTATTTAACATTGTTGTCAGCTGGTTTAAATATGTTAACATCATTACATATGGTAACATCCTCCAGCCGGCTAATATACATAATATACATTTGTTGTTGATTTTTAATTAAAAACAGTCCGAATGAAATGGTTATAAACAAATGTCATCGTTTTTTCAGCTGTCATGAATCTGTAATTGCAAATGTAAAAAAAAATCATTTGTCGTATCTGTTTATAATGAACGTGTGCTGTCCACTGTCTTTCTGCCACATAAAATGTAATGCTACAAATAAAGATACAGTTCTTGCTGTGGGGCAAATAGAAATATCGGCAAGGCAAGTGTAAATGTGAACTCTTGGCCCGAGCGGGCCAGCAGAAAAAAGTCTTTCTTGTTAAGCAACAGAGTCTTAAGAGACGACTGTTTCCGCTGCCCAGGGACGAACCTATTATTCCGCAGTCGGCTGGCGGGACATTATGGAGAGTGCACTCATTAGGGATTCATGACTGTTACTCCAGTGCGACCTAGTGAAGGGGGTAAGGAGAAAAAGAAATATCTGATAACGAAATCATATAACAAAATAACCTATTAGGCGGACTTCTTCAGGCACTTTTAGCCGTCGTTGTTAAAATGATAAAACTTCATGCCACTCTCCGACTCTGTAAGCGATCGCAATCTGATAAATGATCTCGGGTCCGGGATATGCAGGGTTGTTTATTAACCTTCAAAAACTATGTTTCCCACGGGCAAATAAAAAAAAGAGAGAGGCAGAGAGAGTTTGCCTTCATGAATACCTACGAAATTAAGGGCTACTGTCAACACACCTTGAAACAATGAAGGATATCTCCCATTGCATTCTGGGTAATGGGTGATACTGTAGGAAACGAGACTTTACGTCCCGTGAATCGTGCCGATTTAATTAAAGGAATTATGCCATTTCCTTTGAGCTGACTAAATATAGACGCATTTGTGTTATGTCGTCTGGGATAAAAGTGCATAGCCGGAAGGCCTCAGCGTGAAGCTGATGAAATGACGGGGAAGATTTTTTTCCTTTTACTCATATCTTGCAATTGATCTAAAAGAACTTTTATAACTGTAGAAATGTCTAAGTTTGTCCCTCCCCATTTTTTGGTAAAATAGTCTTTGTTTAATGTTTGGCTTCTGTCGTCGTTTAAATCTTTTTAAAATAAATTTAGCTGACTAATTAAAAGACATCTTGAAGACCAAACACAACCGGCTGCTTGTGTTTGTGGGCTAAATGATTTTATGTATGTAGATCTTTAAATGATGTGCTTGAGAGAAAGACGTATTAAAGGTCACTTTGGATTTTGGTTTATAAATAAATAGACAAATATCTATAGGAAATATTGAAGCTTGAAGGTCATATTGTCATCTGGTTGAATTAAAGCAGCATTATTTTCGCCACTGTAGTGAACTCAAAATTTCATCTTGTGAAAGTGACCAATCGCTTTCCTTCAACAGGACATTGATGCATTTTGCGTAGAGCTTTTGAGGAGAAACCTGTGCTTTGTAAATACACAAGACATTGAGTAAAGAGGGCCTCCCTCCTCTCTGTGGAATATCTGTCCATGTAATCTAACATAGTGCAGAAAAATCAATACGTGTGTGTTTATTTACAGACTTCACTGTACTTTGTGAATGGTTTGCGATTTTTCTGCAAAAAATGGATTTGTTTCATCAGGCTGGCAAAGAACATCAAAATACTTCCTTAAGAAAAATTTAAGGTTGATCTCCCAGCTCAGGATTGCAACAGCAAGATATATTCAGTGCCTGTTTGTTCATGTCTGAACGGACGTGTGTTTATGTATGGCTGCCGCACCAGTGATTAGAAATAAATGAAATATCTTCACCTGCGATGATCTTTTGGGAATTGTTTTGTAAAGTTTTCAGTTTTCATTCTTGACCTGTGTTGTCACAGTCTATGTTGCTTTATTTTTACGTTTTGAGAACTTTTTCTTTTTAGATGATGATGTCTAGTTTTAAGTTTTGCCTTTTTACTGTTTAACCAGCCAGCAGATTCATAATGTATGTGTGCTTGACTTTACCGCGATGAGCAACAATAAACACTAGCTGTACAGAATCAGGTACACAAACAATCACAATGTAACACAAATATCCTTTTTTTAGCATTTTACATTAGCACGTGTACAATTGAAATAAATCACCTTTAAACTGAATTTTATTTTTGTTAAAATAGAATTATTTAGCAAACCCTATTTATAACTTAGGCTGTAATATTTTTTAAATGAGAATACATCTGTTTATGTATTACAGCTGAAATTCCTGTGGGCGGAGTTTGTGTGTATCGCCCTGAAGTCACAAAGTTAGCTGGCATTGGTGGCATTGCGTCGTCATGACAACAAACTGGAAAAACTGAATATATCTTAATGAGGTCAGTAAGTAATTCTATCACATTAGTCTCATGGCAACAAATATAATGTTTTCAGTACTTTTAAAATGTTGCATGATCTTGTTTAGCACACAACAGAGCTGCTAAAATCAGAGAACAGCGTCATGGTCCATACAGAAGTCTTCTAGAGAGGTTCTTCCCTCTCAGCCCAGCAGGAAACGGGGAGGGGCTGCGAGATGGATGAATCTCTACCTGTCACTTGTCTCTCATCGGTCTGCCGGTTTGATGCCGCGGACGCTAATGGCCCTCAAGGGAGGCGGCAAATTAAGCGTGCTCGGCTTGTAATGAATTTGGAGGTACATGTTCTCTAACTGCAGCCTGCGAGAAAACAGTCTCACGTAGCCTTTGACTAAACGCTCAGGACCACAGTGCAGCTTATTTTGGCCTTAGAACTTAGCCAGGGAAAAACGTCGGGCAAACATGCAGAGCAACCAATCACAGCTGACTTGTTTATGTGGCGGTTAGGGGTCGCTATATGAGAAATTATTAAACCCTAATTGAATGATGTGGGGAAAATGTATTCAAATAATAATAATGTGGGTCCTGGTCAGTGTTTGTATAGACTGTTTTCAGAACTTTAAAAAATGGGATGCTACTAACCTGGCAACTTTATCGATAATTTCACCTTCTAAAGTACTCCTGGTATCAGCCTATGTTTAAAACACAATTGTGTTTCCTTTTTGCTCAAAGTTGCCTCAAGTCAGCTATTAGACCAATCAGATTACAGCTTGGAACTGTTTCATTTCATATTATGTATTATACTATTTTGTTACTGGCAATAGAGAGTCCCAAAAAGTACTGCGGTTTCCTCTGTACAGTCGAGTTTATCGCCTCATTCCGGCTTCAGTCAGTGGTCAGCGCCTGTGTAATATTTGTTGAATATCACGAAGGAAATCAAACTCCCTTCGACATAAAGGCTGACAAAATAGCATGTATATTTTAACAGGCTGAAAAAATTAAAATTCCTCGCCGCCGGTATTCGCGAGTTAAAAGAGAATGCGAAATCATAGCACCTGATTGGACACAAAAGGTGTTGGAGGTGCACAACAGCTTTTCACAGTTGACTGGCACCTATTTGATGAGAGGAAAACAGACACCAATTAAATTATTCCACAAGGCTTTATTCCAGTGGTCGCTAGGCGAGGCTGAAGCGTGCCGCTTTGCTGTAATCATTAGACGCTTCCATAATGGAAAATGTATTAGCGATGTCACCTCGATATTGTCATCGAGCTCTGAAATCCTTCTAAATGACTCTCTACCAAACGAGAACCCTCTGGGATTCTAACATGCGAATAATTCCGACAGAAACGAGGAACAGCCGCAGACAGTGCTATGATTCAAACGGTATCATTTGTGGAATCCCATATGCGGAATAATGAACAAATATCGCTCGCACACCTGGACGGGGAATTATTTTATTGATTCTGGTTCTGATTCTTCCTAATGATTCGGGTGATTTTGTTAATGTTTTTTTGATATTGTAGAGGACCAAAAATTTGGAAAAGTTTAAAAATAATTGCAGTTGAATATGCTGGAATGTGGAATGATGTGATTGTTTCAGTAAAGTTGTATGTTTGTAAGTATGTTTAGCTGTACGTAGTTGCGCCGTATGTTTAGCTGTATGTAGTTGCGCCGTATGTTTAGCTGTACGTAGTTGCAGTGTATGTTTAGCTGTACGTAGTTGCACTGTATGTTTAGCTGTACGTAGTTGCGCTGTATGTTTAGCTGTATGTTTAGCTGTATGTAGTTGCACCGTATGTTTAGCTGTACGCAGTTCCGCCGTATGTTTAGCTGTACGTAGTTGCACCATATGTTTAGCTGTACGCAG
>JAZGTI010016704.1:0-12617 GCA_036877585.1 Botia kubotai
GTAAAAAGAAGGTCTGGGAACCCAAGATGCTTTCAAATGTAATTTAAAACGCTACATTTAAATTAACAAAACTGCTTCTGACAGAAATACAAAGGCCCCAAAACAGAACCTTGAACACAGTCTCCTACAGATGCTGCTTTATCATTCATGGCTGTCACCTGCCACGACTTCATTTCAATCAAGATTTACCAAGACAAAAGTGGGAAACAATACGAGTTTGCACCTGGTTTTACCGTACGATGCGTTCTGATCGCAAGTGGACAGGGCTAAATACAGCGGTATACAAAGACCAAAACCTTCGCGATCCAGTCACTCAAACGACAATAGAAGGAAATTAGCGACGCACGTAACCACATCGCGTTTGTGGTCTAAATGTCATTCAGTCCTGATGCGTCAGGGAAGGAACAGCGAAGGACCGCCTACTCACGCGTCAATCAATCATCCTGCTAAAACAAAGGTTTGAAAGTTTGCCTATTGTAATTAGAAGTCCTAGATTACATTTCAAGGATAGAACTAACATGCACCCTTAAAACCCCAACAACCACATGTACTATAATCACTTATTTTCTTCAGAAAAAAACCCTAGCAACACCTTAGCAACCACCCAGTTTGAATCCTCATTTAATCATTTTCATTATGATTCTGAAGTTAATGGTCGTTAAGAACATGTTCTATTAGAAGCCAAGTAACAAAAACAACCATTTATGTCTGGCATGAAAACAGAAGAAAACCGGATTAATGTTTATCCGCCAGCAGGAAATGGAATTACAGGGGAACTGAAATTATTGTGTGACCTTTAAATGACCACAGAAAGTCAGTGGGGTGCTGAGGAGGAGAAAGATTATTTGTAAGGCTAGCAGAAGAGGATTGTGGGTACTGACTCTTGAGATGCAGGTCTGGAGGAGCTTCCATCGGAGGAACCCGAGCCACTGGAGAGTCCAGAGGAGGCGTTTGAGATGGTGGACATGCGTCTGAGCGTGGAGGACATGATGTAGGGCATAACCACTGAGCCAATGCGACTCTTCTTTTTTTCTGTCAGAGAGCAGGGCTGAAGACACATACAGACGTATGTTTAAACTTTTTGCATCCCCATTTCTGAAATCTCTATTTTCTACAAACTGAGGTTACATTTATGCTTTTGGCAGATGCTTTTATCCAAAGTGACTTACAGCGCATTCAAGCTATGTGTATTTTTATTAGTATTTGTGTTCTCTGGGAACGCAAATCGAACCCACAACATTAGTGCTGCCAACACAATGCTCTTATAGTTCAGCTACAGGAACAGGGAGATGTCCAAACCCATTGTACGGTTTTAACAAAGACACCATGCATATCTGTCACAAACGCTCACTAGAGTAATGACACCGTAGAGCTTTTCCACTTTAGCGCGCAGTTCCTGGAAGCAGGTGACGAGTCGGTTGTGTAGAGGTTTCAGCTGCTCTGTGGATTTCTCCCCGTGGATCCGAATACCCTCGTCAAGCAGCGGAATCTGACAATGCAGCAGACGTCAAAGAGTTTCCAACATTGCATAACGTCTTTAAAGTTTACAGTATGACAGCACATGCTGTCTCAATCAACAGCAACGACCATCAGTATTTCATTAGCACCCACAATGCACTGGGGTTTCCAGCGAGGCGGTATGATGGTACATACAGTAAAATGATTTAATGGTAAAAACAGCCCAACCGGATATTCTGCTATCAATTTTAAATTGATAGGAGTGCTTTGTGTTGTTTTAAATGTGATTAAACAAAGAAACAGAGTTGTGAGTAAATACGCAAACAAGCCAAAGAACAAATTTGTTATTAGCAAACAAATCAGTTTTGTGATGCTAATCTTGTCATGTTAATTCAGGTGTTATATAATAACATGCATTCATTTTTTATTATGAATTATCTTTTGATTGTCATCCATCAGGAAAATAATTACATGAGATGCAGTGCTTTTAATGTGGTAAATATGTATTCACTGGAATGTAAAAATAAGCATTAAGCCACCACATGCTTGAGTTTTAAGCAAAGCATCTATATTGTGATACGCTGCGAGTTGTTCGTGATTTTGAACACGCCATCATCTTCATGTGAACCAGATCATTACTGGAATCGCTAAAACGAACACAGATCTCAAAGAGAGTGTCACCTGCAGTGCGATGAGATGTTTTAAGACCTCAATGCGTTCCAGGTGGTCTGGATTTTTCTTCATGTAGCTCTCCGTGAAGAAGGCCTGAGGGACCAATACAAAAATTTCAATTTAGATCAGTCTGTGCTCCAGCCGATCGGACGCCTCAAGGTGCACATCAATTTTTCATTACCGACGAGGAGAGAACGGTACGGAGCAAAAATCTGACTGATTCAGAGGTGTGCTATACAGGTGGATAGCTTGATTTAGCCGTTATGCTTTTTGGTTAAAAGTTATTAACAGAAATAGGAGGAGGAGAACGATCGGGAGGAAGACAGAAAGAAAAACCTTCTCATAGTTGGAAAAGCCGCCCATGACGGCAGGGTCCACGATCCCATTGAGCATCATAGAGAGCGGGTGCACAGGAAGAGACCGGTCACAGGCCTGCTGCTGTACCAGGTTACTCAGCTTCTCATTGGCCAGTTCCATGGTTTCTATGGCGTTCGCCAAAGGGCTGATCTCTTCCTACCAATGAGAGAGTTAAGAGTTCCTAAACATCAAAAGACCCAAAAACTCATCATTTACTCAAGCTATGCTGTTGGCCTCTGTCTGGCAGTTTGGAATGACATGAAGGTGAGTGGATAAACATGAAAGGGAATTCGCAAAAGCATGAGGAAAATTAAAATGGAAGTGAGACTTGAATTTTCAGGCTCTGACTGCCTTATAAGAAGCGCACTGATATTATTAGCAGTGCTTGTAAAGGGAAGTTACAACTCACAATTACAACTGCTAATAAAATTAATAGCCCCGCCCACATGGTCTCGATTACATCACACTGTTTTGATCGGCATCCATCAAGCTCCAAACAAAAACGAGACCAAATGAGAAATTCACTTAAATCACTTAAATTCACTCATCTTAAAAAATACGCATTACCCATACCACGTTTAGAGCTAAAACTCCAACCTCACGCAATTGACTTCATCACAATATGATAAAGTCATACCAGACATCTCTATATGAGTATGAGTTTTTTCATAGGTTAGAAAATCAGCTATAATGACACAGTTGACATTTACTGATGTTTACATCGTGAGAGCGAGAATACGAGGATCTATCAGAGTCTCTCACCACTGACATGGACTTCACTTCGAACCACTTGAGAATTCCAGGAAAGCGATACGCCGTGATGTAGGTCATTCTTTCAATCCACATGGTCTGTGAGATTAAAAGCAGAAAGCCTCATTTACACAGGAGGGCTCCGAGATCTCCAGGTTAATTATCTCCATTTACAATACTGAATTACAGTGACTGATCACAAGGTTCCCAGATTCCCAACCATGATAAAATCTTTGGGACTAAAGGAAAATATTAATATAAATATATATGAGCCGGCGGCCAAGTGTTAGTAAGCAGAAGTATTATTATGGGGGGTGGGGGCGTTTGTAGAACAATTTGGAGAGTATGAGCGATGAATTATGGGGGTTTTAATTTGGGTAAATGTAGAAATCGCTAAACTTTAGTCATAATGTTATAATGATTATTAACCTTTTTGAATTCTCGGAAATCTTTTCAAATAAGCCACTAAAAGGACAATAATTGCAGGTGTTTTCGCGTAATGGAACAAGCAGGGGTCAAATGCTTTGGCCAATAGCACAAAAGGGCAGAGAAAGCCTGTGATCAGTGATTCTCAGGCAGAAAAACCCTATTTAAACTCGCAACCTCCTTTGATTAAACCGGTAACCCTTCTGTTAGCACCAATGAATGCAATATAGAATGCAATATATAATATGCAATGTATATACATTATATATAAAGCAATATATACAGTGTGCCAGTAAATAAAGTGTTGACAACAGGTTTTAAAACATCAGAACTGTCAGAACGGATGAATATGAGCAATCATCTCTTGGGATGTACAGTAGCATCAACGTGATTCCTGTATAGTTCCAGGTTTGGTGGAAATCTTGTGTAGATGCTGGTTTTAATGAAAACCACCAGCGACTCCCCCGTGGGGTTTGTTGTAATATGTAGCATATGTAATATACTTCAAACTGATGCTCCCTTGACAACATCCGCCGAGAGGAACTAAACTAAGTTTAGTGTACTGTACGACATCAACACTTAACGTGACAAAATGTACATCCATACATTTTTAGAAAAGGTAAAAGTTCAGCTGCCTTATTAATCACACCCTGTATTATTTAGTATAATATTATAAATTATTAATATATAGTATTAATATTATAGTATAGGCTCTGTATTGCATACCTACACGCTATAAAACCGCAAATGAATCTGAACTCACAGCAAATTCGTTCTCTGGATCTTTTTCTCCTTTTCGGAACGGTCTGGAATACTGGAACTTGTCCACCTCGTTCGTCCGGTAGTAACTGAAGCAAAAACAGCATGTGAATAAGGTTTATATGCGAGACATTTGAATGGTGACAGGACTGTTGACTCATACTTTAGGATTTGTTCAGGCAGTCCCTTGTCTTTGAACAGCAGAGGCAGGTTGAGGACAGGCTTTACCGTGAAACACTGAATATCTGCCGAGAACTGATTAAGGGTGAAATACGGTTTGTTTTCATTTATCGCGGCCCCGACGGAATATTCTGGACAGTTTAATCTCACTTATGAACAAATGATCAAATATGAACAAATTATCGAGGCATCTGCAAATGAAACTATTATGAGGCATTTTGACAGTTTCGCGTTTAACCATCTGTTATCACAGTGATTTGAACGATTTGAATAGTCAGTTCACAAGGGTGTTGACATAGGTGTTGTTCATCTATAGACCTGTTCCAATAACAACCTCAACCTCAACAACCTCAGTGTAAAAATACTTCTATGTTAATTCTGTGTTAAACAGCACCACATAACACCACCTGCTCTGATATTCTGTTACCTAATGGAACAACATTCATTTGTAAGTGAAGCTTAAATGTCACTGCATCTATATGCTTATCGATCTATATCTATGTCTACATCTATATATCTATAAACATCCTGCACTATCTACCACAATTGTTCAACCTCAATTTCATATACATAACACAGACCTTCATAGTCTTTAGCAGTTCCTTAATTCATTTAATGTGACCGACACGTAGTTTAACCTTACGTTTTAGTTAACCAAGTATCTTGTATTGAATAAAAAGATTCTAGAAAGCTCTTTGCTGATTGGTTTATAGCAATGACAAAACAGCAGTGCTACTTTAAACATCAAGGATACGCTGGCCGGGTGAGTTGCAGATGTTGTCACCAGGGGGCGACGTGCTGGTCATCTTCACCGCATTGGGAAACTGAGACATCAGCTTCAGGCTGAAGTCCTCCAGCCACTCATATTCCTTCCCGCGGTAAATGAAAATTTTGTTCTGTTTTGGACAGGCAGAGATACTTAAATGGGTTATTTTCATACCGTACATTTCAATAAAAGCACAGGGTACATAGTCACATGATCTGCAACATAAAACTTATGAACACTGCCAAACTGTAGCCAACTGGTCACTGATCTTATAATGAAAAACATATTACCTAAAATTTTTTTTGTGGCTTGATACTGTTTCTGGCACACAAAACCAATAATAACTGTAGAGTGCCTTTAATTTCATTATATTTCAAAGGGGCACTTGTATCTCTGAAAGTGTGGGCACCAGGATTTCCAAACCTCTGACTGTGAAAACAGAAGTATTATTTTCTTGTTAAAACTCAATTACTCAGAGAGCTCTTTGGAGAGAGTTGTAATTACAATATCTGTTTTCCTCTGGCATTGCTTGATGCTGTAACGCCAGACAGCAAACCAACCCGGCCTGCATGTTTATGTCACTGTGTAATTCATAGTTTGCATTTTATAGCACATAAACAACAGAAAATGAGACATTAGTGCACTGAATAATTCCCAAACTTGCCATTTAAAGCTTGCCTCCTTTGTTCTGCTTCCATTAATACCTTTAACAAAGGCAAAATTGGGCTACCGTGGCCCAATTTACTCACCCTAAGAAAAGAGGGGAAACTCTGGCCGTAATATCCAACTGCGAAATATTCAGGCTGAGGTCTCATGGCATGCATGATATTCTCGTAATACTGCGCCTGCTGTTTCTGTGAACCAAACCGGACATCACATTTGAGCAATAAAGAACAGTTCACCTGCAATTTACATACCATTTACTGCTTAGCAGAATATTCAAGCTGCTCTTTTTGCGACACTGTAAACAGACGCTGCCAAAAAGGACTGTAAGTACATTTCAAGTCATCTGAAGGTACACATTAACTCTGTGTAATAAATGTAGCCAAAGACTATTAATATTAACAAGATGCTGCAGTGCTAATATTCTTAGTGGGGAAAAGTGCAACGCTCAAAATGGCCGCTGTAGTACAGGAAGTCCCGCCTTCTTGCAGAAAGAGCCAATCGTCAAGACTAGTGATTGCCTGTGGGAGGGGCTCTGTACAGTGTTGTGAAGCATACTGCGTATGCGCAGTAGCTCAAGCAATCTGGAAAATGTGTTTATTTACCTAAATTTAAGTTTAAGAAATGACATTTATGGTACATTTGTTGTCGGGTTTAAAATAGTTTGCTATGGTCACAGTAAAACTACATGTTTCCAACCAACAATTAAAGATATTGTTCTTCCTATATTCAGGTAGATTGGACTTGCTCTTGTGTGACTGAAACAACTGCCTGGAGATGTTGGAATATGTCCACAGAGTGCAGCGACTTTCCTTAAATGGACTTTAATATAGCGCATGAGTCATATAGATCAGTGCTTGTTATTTTTATATCTCGACGTCTGTCTGAAAGGATATAAAGTCATACGAATGTGAAAACAACATCAAGTGCCAGAGTCAAGATTCAATGATAATGCTATTTGTTATTGTGTATTTTCGAATCGGTTTAACACACGAAGCCCGTAACTAATGAACAGCAGTTTTTATGCACTGCAGGACACAGAATAATTGGAAGCAGTTTTCCCTCCCAACTCAACAGCCCTACCGATGAAGTTTTGCCTTCTAATTGAAGTCATCTGCCAAGTGTGAACTTCAGAGAGCTGAGGGGCAGAGCTGGGAGTAGACTGTGTAACTGTTATCACACTAGCATTTCCTTCCTCTCCGTGCCCTCAAATTCTTCTGTTTATTTCCTCAACAGAGTGACGACTGCTACGCGGCAGACAGGGTTATAGATTAGCAGCCCACCACATGAATAAATATGCAGCGTGCGAATCGAGGCGAGCCCGAGGTTTGTCTCGATTAAATGGCGGCATGTCACAGAACATCTCTTATTTTGGCTGAAGCTCAAGGTTTTCTCTGTAGCTTGTCGTGGCGTTACCCTTCAGATCTCATAGAGGAATTTCGTCATGTCTGTCTTACCAGCAGCTGGCTGAGCTCTAGGAAATCAAACATTTGGTTCTCGTGAAGTTTAACGAGCTGTTTGGCCATCTCAATGGCCTTCTCCCACATCTAAGGACGAGAGAACAAACAAACGGGTCTCAAAGTCTGGACAACAAACAAGACACCGTGCTCGTGGTGACGCGTCTGCTGTATGAGTTGAGCTTAATGATACATGTTTGCAATCTGAGAGCAGAAAGTTAAGCAATTACAGAACAACATCGCATTATATAACTGTCCTCTTCCAGTTACACCTGTAGTTACCTAAGCAACAGTTTGTAAAAGGCACAGAAAAGTTTCTATGCTACAGACATACTTTGCCCTTGTCCAGATAGCACATGATCTCCTGGAAGAGTCTCTCCTTCAGCTCTTGCTGTGTCCAGCCCTGTGCACCGTCCCGTGGGATCAGGTGGGGCGCACAAGGCTTGTCCGACCACTAAAGAGATTTTTAAATTCAGTCATGCCGATCGTACTTAACATTTCAGTGAACAGTTCACACAACAATATCTTTGCATTTGCAACCGTTTTGTGTATTACAGAATGTAATTAAGCACTCAGAAGTGGAGTGACAACCGAATTTAGCTGCAGTATGAACACGGCCTAAACTGGAGTGACACCAAATTCTGCTGTGTGAATACAGCCTATCCCGAGCATGGCATACAAATTCACTTTAGCAAAGTATTAACATCTGGGGGAGTGACAGATTTTGTCTTTGCCTTTAATCATTTTGCATTAAGATCTTGAGGACAACAGCAAACTTTCTGTTTGTTTTTTAAAGCAAAGAGATGACAGAGCGAAACAAGAATTAATAAAACCAGAGAAGCAATAACACAGATGTATATCGCACCAATCTAATCCATCAACACGCACAAATGTCTGGCGAAAATGCCACTAGCTTATTTAAATGCGTTTGAAAGCATGCTGATATTGCGTTGCATACCTCCAGGAGCTCAGCGTGTAGCAGGAGCGTGAATGCGCTTTCCGTGAAGTTCTCACAGTCTAGATGAAGGTCACGCAGCTTGTACAAATACCTACAAACACCCAAAACATAAAGATTATTATTCATACAGGCATTTGTGTGCCAACAATGAAGCAAACCAGCCAAAAAAGTGCAAACCGCAACTCTACCGCCATCTCTGGTTAACCATAAAACTGCAAGCTACGTTACGCATTTTAATGTTTTGCAGCTTTAAATGACCTGACACACTTACCGTATATAAATATCCTCCCGTTTCTTTTCCTTATAAAAGTTCTGTGAGAGAGAAGATTTAATGTCAGGAATGTCTTTTATTGTCAATTTATAATCAAATTATAACTAGTTTGGTCCAAAAGTTCATTCAATTTTTAATTAAAGTTCTATTTTGCTACAACAAAAACGGCACGTGTCTTTAAAAAGCCTTAGGCGCACTCACAACTAACAGAAAACTACTCTTTGAAGTAATCGACAGTACAATTTAAAATATACAAAAGCCTAAATGATTGATTTCATAAGTATTCACCCCCCTTATTCTGAATCGCCTCAATAATCAGCCGTGCAGACAACAAATAAACATGACTCGACTTTAAAACTCCCTGAAGCACAGTGAGATCCATACATACATTTAGAAATGCAGACAGTTTGTTGGAGGATGACCTCCCCCAGGTAGATTTACAGCTGAGTGAGTGTGCAAGGCAGAGAGGGAGGGAGACCACCAATGAAGAAATGTCTGGAGGAGTCAGAAGCTGCAGCTGAGACGAGAGCGACTGTGCACAAAACAATGCCTGTTGGAAGGGTTCTCCGGCTTTATAGAAGAGAGGCACAGAGACACCACGGTAAAAAAAAGAAAGCCATACGAAATCTCTGCTACAGATTGCCAGAAGGCATGTGGGAGACTCTGAAGCCAGCTGGGAGAAGGTTTCATGGTCTGATGAGACCTAAATTGAGCTGCTTTTCGCCTAGCAAACCCCGCAAGGCTTGTGAGTGTAGAAGGTATAATGTAGAAAATACAGGGATCTGGGCACCTGTGACTTAAGAGATGTGTTTGCCACAGACAATCACCCCTAGCATAAAGCTACACACGGCTAGCTTAAACACAACAATGATACTGTCCTGGAATGGCCTAGTCAGACACATTTCAACTCAACTGAAAATGTACGAGTGATTTAGAAGTACACTCGTGATCTGCATGCAACCTGACTAAACTTAATGGGTTCTGCATGGAAGACTAGCGACAACTGCATTGTCCACATATACAATGCTAACAAAAAGCTTTCAAAGAGACTATTGTTGCCAAAGATGCTAAATACTGATTTCGAAAGGTAGGGTAGGGAATTCCAGAGGGGCTAGCAATAGCAAGATAGCTTTGAAAGCGTAAGAGTGCTCTCCAAAGCCACGCCTCCTCCAAAACACAAACACACATTTAAATATTGCAGAGATATGTGAAGAGACTTTCAACCAGCATAACAAGAATGTTTCTGGATGAAACTGCCTACCCTGCCTGAGGGTGAATACTTATGCAAACAAATATTTTGTGAATAAAACGGTAATATTTTCGACCTATTTTAAGTCATCTGTTTTTGTTTTGACACTTTCATTAGCAAGATCTCCCTGCTCAATCAGTTTTGTGGTGGTCTAGCCACCAGCTAGACCAGCATCAGAGCAGCAAATTTCAAGCTAATGAAAGCTGGAGTTTTCAGCAGCGTGAGCACATTATATGAAGGATTTGAGGAGTAAAACGATCGCACCAGAACATTGACGGTGCAGCTCATACGAAGCTCAGGACTCTCGTCATGGGTGATGGTGCGGTAGGCCAGCAGGTTCTCCAGCAGGCTGCTCAAGAGCAGAGCCAGAGCCTCACCAGACTGAGAGAGATAGCGATGTTTCCGACAGTGGTCCAACAATCTAAACACACACGCACAGGAGCCAAAATAAAGCACCGAAATTGTGGAATAAATGTGTGAATAGGAATGAATCTGTACTTTATTGACAGAGAAAAAAAAGAGACAGGCAGAGAGAGAGAGAGAGAGAGAGAGACAGGCAGAGAGAGAGAGAGAGAGAGAGAGGCAATGCGGAGCTCTTACGTCTTCTCCAGCAGAATCTTGTATTGTTCGTCTCCACGGCCTCCTTCAACCTCCTGGTCCAGTTTTGTAATCAGCTCGTTCTCGAACTGCAAAGCACGTACACACTCCGTCATATTTTGGCCCACATTCAACTGACAGACAAACATATTCCCAACGGATTTATTTAGAGCTGACAACAGCAGACGATGTTTATCTGAGCTCTAAAATACTCCACTGAGTCCTCCACACAGACAGAGATTCCACACTCCGACAAGACTGACCTTTACTTGACCTTTGTCTATTCGTCGAAAAGAGCAGAGAGCGTCGAAGCCATCGCTAGATGGAAATGCTTCGCCTCTAATTTCAAGCTACCAGAAATATACTTCGGTTTTTAAAGTCGTCCAAGTCAAATTGGGTATTTTATTCTGTGACTTGAACCGTACAGCACTAAAACATTTCTAGCAAAACTAAGTGAGGTAATGACAGTTCCGCCGAAAGGAAGTGAACCGTGAATTCAAATTGACAGAGACACGGGTACGTTTCAAGCGCTCACCATCTGAAAGGTGTGGTTAGCACTAAAATTATGTTCGCACTGCATCATGTCGAAGAAGATGGGAATAGTGGCCTTCCTCAGCTCGGGCTCTGGAACTAACGTCGCCTCTAGGATGGGACCCACCATGGAAGGAATAAACTTCATTTTATGTGGCCCTGAAGAGAGATGAACACCCAATAATGTTCAAAAACTCATCTCTGATGACCTTTGCAAACATTCTTTTCAGAACGTGGATGAGAAACGTTTTTCCAATTATTTTTCATGCACTTCACATGACTTTCATTCCGGCCATTAAAAACAACAAGACCGGAGTGCTGTTGTTCTGTACCAAAAAAATGTTTAACAACAAGCCTTAGAACATTGTGTAAAATTACTCGACACTCGAGCACTCCTTGTAATTGTGGTCACTGTCTGTGCAAGATAAGAGTGAGAGGAAATGGCTTTTACCAAGATTATACCACATATCTCTCAGCTTGAAGCCAATGTTTTTCCTCATGTCACCGTACCTGTTGATATATTTAAAGAGAAACTATTTAATGAAGTTGTCAGCCATTAAAACACAATGAGACAACAGCGTCTTTTGCCCTGTGACCAGCATATAAATATTGACAGAACAGCTAATAATGTCGATTAGCCTGGAGGTCCTGCACTCACTTGTTAAGAATTTTGTTTCGTTTCTCAAGAGAAAAAGACTCCAGCTGCAATGACTTATGGGTAAGGAACGCCACAATCAGATGAAAGTAATTGTTCCAGAGCTGTTGAGGAAAAGCAGAAGGAAAACAATGGAAACGGGTATGACACATAAAAGACCGGAGTGAGGAAATAATACTCAATTCAGTTATTCCTCTGGCAAAGTTTTACAGAAATGTCCTGTTTTTAAGGCAACTATGACTTTAAAATATTTGGTCTTCAATCACTGTATCATTTAGTTTCTTGGACAAATAAAAGCATGAATGAAAAGAAACAAAATAGAACATTTGTTGTTGCTTGAAAATCAGGCAGTCAAAGGCAGTAAATGCTGCCATTACAGCAAAGTAGACTAATTCTTAAATTCATGTTCATTTTTTTAATCAAATCTTCATACTGTTATCCTTATATTTTTGTTATGGAAAAATTCTTATTTACCGAGACAAATGCAAACTATAAGCATGATATTTACACTATAAAGTACCATGATACCTGATTTCACTACTGTACCACTACCGTACAATCACCAAAGTGTTCATTTCAATAAATTGGTAAAAAAAAAAAGCAGCTCTGAACTAGACTGAACCAGCATGTGTCCTTTTACATCGTCCTCCTGCTGTGTCAACAGACGACAAAGGCACTGTCGCACTTTCATTATTCAGACAATTAGCTTGTATTGATATATAGTAATGTGATTGCTTTTTTAATTGACTGGGGTCTTATGGGTGAAACACTCAGTCTGGATGCAAGGGCACTGAATGAATGGTAACTAAGCAACAGTACGTTCAGCTGCAGGTTATGTGGAACAGTGTTATAGATGTTTCCCCAAAAA
>JAZGTI010016705.1:0-12617 GCA_036877585.1 Botia kubotai
TCCTGTAGCCTACTCGCGCCCCCCCGCAAGAGTGTCCGCGCCCCCCTGGGGGGGCGCGCCCCACCGGTTGAGAACCACTGGTATAAAACAATGTGAAGGCACAGTTCAGGCTTGAACATAGACTTCTGTGAGCAGTTTGGCTAATGTGTGATTGTGTACCGTGTGTGTATAGTGTATAGTGTGTGTACCTGGTGACAGGTTTCTTCCCACTGTCTCTGCAGTATTGTCAGTCTCTCCTGTAGAACTGTGAGGTCATCAGCACTGAGACCACCAGAGAGAGACTCTCTCAGAATACACAGCCCAGCTACATCATCAGCCCAGCCTTCAATGCTGCTCTCTAATTCCTATCACACACACACACACACATATAGAACATTTGTAAAACTAGCATGTAAAATATTAACAGAGAAACTTCTTATGCAGAACAGAACATATTTTCATACATTTTTTAAACTCTGAATCTGTCCAATCTTGCTGAGCAATGCATTTGTCATTTGTGTGTTTACATTGACTTCTCTGCTAGTATTCCCTGTGAGTTACATGAGTTTGATGCTAATATATTGTATATCTGTGAGTGATACTCCATCATCAAGCAAATGCATATGCATAAATAATTATTTTGTCAAGAAGTAAACTGGATAGAAAACATAGGCATGACTTTTCTTTTAAAAATACTTTTTTGTTTATGCTATTAAAAAAGTACTTAGCCTTTATTAAAAATTAAATAACTACACCCCAGCAGCTCTACTGACATATATGGCTGTAGGATGCTCATTATCATGCAACTCAACTTCCCTCCCTCTGGCAAAGTCACAGAAACTTTGTTGATAGTTTAGCTCATGGCTATCAGGTTGATGTTACTCTCAAAAGCCTTCTCCTACAGTGCACACACCTCTCTGAAACATCATACATTAAAAATCAACTCTCCTTTGCAAATATAAAAAAGTAATCAGTCTATGGGCATCACACTCACAGTCAACACGCTAAATGAAGCAAGCCAGAGAAATGCAGTGGAAAGCAGACAGTAATTAAAACAAAGCATAACTGACTGTCAAGCGCAAAATAAAAATCCAGATCAGATTAAACATAAAATAAATCATCTGAAATCCTGATATTTCAATAAAGCTCCAACACATGAGATACAAGACTGCATATTTGCTGGAGTAACAAGCCTCCAGAAGGTCACAGGAAACAAGCTGAGTCAGATTTTATGTGTGTGTGTGTGTGTGTTATTTTTCAGACTAGGGTTCGAGGTTTAACTGTGTGTGTGTGTGTGTGTGTTTTATTTTTCAGACTATGGTTCGAGGTTGAACTGTGTGTGTGTGTGTGTATGTGTTTGTGTACCTTGCAGCGGATCTGTTCGGTGTGCAGGTCCTCGTGGTGATCAGGTAAAGGCACGGAGAGCTTCTGCTTAAAGTCCCTCAGCTTCTCATGTGATACGGCAATTCCTTTCTCACACTGGTTCCAGTCCTACACAAACACAGAGAGTTTGTGACAAATCACAGAAGCAATAATAATTTCAGCCGCAACAGATAAATCCCAGAAAGAGACATTTCATGCAGAAATAAAGCAGTCTGGTATCTTCTGTCATAGCATCCGTGTAAACAGAGGAAGGTGAGGGAGAGAGAAAGAAGAGGAGCCATTTTCTTATGCAATCCAAAATTGTTGCTCTTGCTGCATCTGCGTCTCCCAGCGTGCCGCATCAAAATGGAGAGGACGACTGGCTGTTCCTGCTGCCCTGTGTTGGCAGTACAGCATTTTCTGGACTTTACTCCTGCGTCCTGTCTCCTACAGTACTAAAGATATCTCGCTCATCTTCGCCTCACTAGCTGCTTCTTCCTCTCGATCTATTATCCTCCCCACACATGCATACACACACACAGTTGTGGTACTAACTGGACAAGCTTGCTCTGTAAGATCAGATGTAAAGTGTTTTCCAATCTGAATTTTTTGTGCACAGCACAATAAACACATCCCATTTATAGGTTTGCGACATTTTGGCTCCAGTTTACACATAATATATTACCCTATATAACAATGCAGACATATTTCCACAAAAATAGCAGTGTGATAACATGTTTCATACCAAAAAAAGACAATTGTGGCAAACATCTAGTACAAACAAACCTGGCTACTGTCCCAGTTACATTAAATACTCCAGCAAATATGCTGGCAAATACTCTGGAGTTACTAGAAATAGATGTTAACTTAGAAATACACAGAAGCTAGAAATATACTGATTGCTTAATAAAAATGCCCTAATTTCATAGAATGCAAAACAACACCAAACCAATCTAAATTTGAAAGTTCAAATATAGACACAGTCTTTAAAACTGTATTGTTTATGTTGTGCTGTAGAAATTTTCCATGTTGACAAACAAATAATAGTGTAATGTTGATTTCTTCCAATTTAACAGATGTTGATTTATTCACAACCACACATAATCTAATCATAATAATTTATACATACCTATACATAATACCAGTAGCAACATAAAGCAAACCAAGCCATCATACAGTCTCAAAAACTGTATCAACAGACTGTAGGAATGCCCAGTATGAATAACCAAATGCGTTAAATGTAAGGAATTGCTGCAAATAAATTACAGAACATTATATTCCTGTATTAACACCAAATAAATTACAAAACCTAGCATTACTGTAATAATAGCATAAACACTACAGTAATAATACATCAATAAACAATCTACAACAATGTAATAACAATCATCTCTTTACTCACCCTTAACAAAGACAACAGTTCTTTTTTCCTCTCGTCGAGGCGGATGTTAGCGTTCCTCCAGCGGTCCTGCACATCCGTGAGGTCAGTGTGCAGCAAAGCCTCCGCTTTGGCATCTGCCCACAGGAGCAACTGTCTCCCAGCCTCCACTGTTAAGATGTAGCTGCCTTGTTGCCTTTGAAGCACACGCTCCTTCAGCTAGGTGGAGAGAAGGGCTTTCGATTTAGCAGCAGTATGATGTCCAGTTTGCAGGTTTTCTGCTTTGTTTTTAAGTTATTAATGTACTTTCTAATTTAGCTGACGTAGCATATAGTGTATTACAAGACACTCTATTAGTCTTTAGTCAATACAATTTATTTATGGTCAGTCTTCCTGGAACAAATTGGCATAAGGGTTGAGATTTGAACCTGCAACATTTTAGTGATCAGCCTGTATCTTCAACCAGTAGGCTAAACTATTGCTTAAAATGAAATGGTGTGTCCCAAATATTATTTAATTCTTTTTTTTGAGACTATAATTATATCTTTACCTGTATGTGGTCCAACATTCCACGGATCTGCTGTAGTGCGACTGTTGTTCCCTGCTGTTCATCTTCTGGTTCCAGTGACATCTCCTGCAGCCAATGGCGTAGCTTCTCTATCAGCTCTGTGTATCGCTGCCATTGGCGAACCAAACTGTCAATAATCCCCCGTCTCTGCTGAGCCCGCCTTACCACACCTTGCCACTGGTTACTAAGTAGTGCCAATTTCAGACCAAAGTCATCCCTGTTGGTTAGGAAACCAAAAGAGGCAGTCATGATCTGAACATTGTATGAAATTAAGGATTAAACAAATCGCTGTACTGTAGATTCTGGTATGTTACCTGTCTTCTACTTTTCCCTGGTTTAGTAGCTGATGTCCATCACTGATGATAGAGTAAAGGATCTGCTGTTGACTAAACATCTCAGCTTGGAACAACTGTCCACACAAAAGAAAGTTTAAAAGAAGTTTAGAGTTCAACTAGGACCCAATACATCTTACACTGAACTGTATATGTAACAAAACAACATCTTCATTTATTGAATTTCAAATAGAGAAACATAATGCAATTTTGTTGACCTATTTACATTAATGAGTAAAAAGTCCTCCAATAATAAAGCAGATTTTTAGCTGTTTTTTAACTGAATAAAACTGGAGGATAAAAACTGCTTTAAATGTGAACAAGTAAATGTGCTTAATTTCATTCTTGGCTTAAACAGGCCTTTAGATGTGTTATTTCAAACACAGGACCTCTTGTCTATCATTACCTCATGTTCTCTCTGCTGGTCTAACAGGCTCTGGTAGTTCCCAGAAATCTCAGCACCCAGCTTCTCCTCTGTTTGATTGAGGAAGAACAACCAAGCATCACACTTTTCCAAGAAGGTCTGTCGTTGCAGAAGCAGGGCCTGGAGTTTACTATAAAAACACATACAGACAGAATATTGTACAGTAAATATATATGTTGATAGCAGTGATTCTACAGTAACATCTACTGAAGATCAATAGAATATACTGTATATACTGTATATACTGTATATACAGATCATATATAGATATATATATAGATATATGTATATATGTATATATGTATATATAGATCAATAGAATTTACGCATATACTGTACCTGAATCTCTCTACTGTACGGGCTGAGTTAGAAGACCAGCTCCTGTTGAGGTTCTGTAGAAGCTTGATTTCGTTATCATTGAGTGGAAGCTGATAACCCAACTCATTTAAACGTTCCAGATCAGGAGAAAGACTGCTCAGCTTCAACATGTGACTCTATAGACAAAAATACAACCCTGTGTAAAATATAATGTACAGAGGTGCTTACACAGCACACCTTTACACTACAAGTCAATAGAAAATACTCTTCCTACCTTAAGTTTATCCATGTGTTCCTGAATAGTTGCTATATCTGAGGATCCGACTGGGTCGTGTTCCTTCAGAAACTTCTCAGCTTCTTCTGACCAGTGGCTCAGAGAATATAACTCCTTACTAAATCTCTCATAGTCCTTCAAACCCGTCTAGAGGAAGGGAGACAGAAAATAAAAAAATATACTCAAAATAAATCTACCTTATTTATACTTGACAAAACAAAACTACTGTAGTAATAGTAAAAGTATATGCTTTAAAAAAAATTCTAAGAAAAGTGTTTAATATTTTATATCTGAAGAAAAATGTATGTGTACAATTGTTGCATCAAGATAAACTTTAAATTGTTTTACCTCTAGAAGAGATTGCTGTCTTTGGAGGGTGTGACCAACCGTTGCTAAGCGCTCAGTGAGTGACAGGTGATCTGTATGGAAGGTTGTCAATGCAGAGGGGTCCACCTGTTGCCTCAGCTGCTCTGCGGACTTGTTCAGCTGCTGCAGGACAGACTCTGAGGATCCCTCAGCCTTCATTAGTTCCTATGGCAGTGCCAGAAAGACATTTGTACTCTTTCATAAAAATAAACACTATTGTAAAGGTTTTACAATAAACAATTGTGTGACACTCCACACTCATTATTTTGTGTTAAATTAGCACACAAGCTAGTCACATAATTGACAAGAGTATGGTAATTTGTACATTTGAAATTTAAATCTGTAAACATTTGTACATGTTTACAGATAACAAGCTTTCCAAACCCACCATGCATTGGTGCATCCAGACCTTCACCTCCTGTTCTTTGATGTCCCTGTGGGTGGCGCTCTTGAGTAGATGTGCCACCTGTTCCTCTAGTTTCTGGATGTTTGTGTTGCTTTGAGTATGAAGAGCTTTATAATGCTGCCACAGCTGTAACAGGTTTTTACTGCTCCTCAGCTGATCTGAGATCTGCTCCAGCAGTGTGTTCCACCTGGCAGCAGATCAGAAGATGATCAGTGATTTCTCTGGAGCTAGTGTTTTTAATCTGTACATTAGGCATTACTGATAGTTAGTAGTAGTTAAAAATGATCAGCAGTTACAGACTTGTTTAAAGCTTACCTAAGGTTAACACCGCTGAGTGCTGTTTTAAGTGATTCGGTCACTAAGGGGTGGCAGTCTTTCAGCAGCTGTTGAGTTATGGAGCCAAATTTCCGTAAACTGTTCTCCTGTTTCTCAAGCTCATCTTGTAAACTCTGTAACACACATGAAGCCATACATGATGACAGCAGTTGTGCTCCACATAATGCTAAGGAAGATTTTTAAAAACACCCGTCACTATAGTTTTACACAGTCTCTGTGCCTCAACTGGAAGAGCATTGTGCTTAAAATGCCAAGGTCATGCGTTGAAACTCAGGGAACATACATAATGTTAAATTAACAAAATGTTAAACATAATGCAAAGTTGTAAACTACCACTATGGATAACGCAATCTATTTAAAGTCTCAAAAAGAAAAAGACAAGTACCTCAAGATTCTCCACTTGAACCTGCACAGCCTCTGGGGAGCCGGTGAGGAGACACAGACGAGAGATGGTGTAACGTCCTTCCATCAGGTAGCCCTGAATCTCCTCATACACTTGTTTATACAGAGTCCACTGCTCCAGGACTGACTGAAGACTGACCTTCTGCTGCCCAAGCTGCAAGACCACATTAATATCAGCAAAGTCCTTACCACACTGCTAGATGTGCAACATGTTAATGTAACTGTACTATTCAATAAAAAAAATTGGTATATGAATGACTGACCATCCTGCTAAAATGCATAGGCTACTGATATGTTTTAGTGACTACATGGATGTGGATACGCAATAACTATAAGTGTTGGTGACTATGTAAAGAAAATGCAGGCTAACTAAAACTTCTACTAAAATGGACTACTTGGAACTTACCATTTCATCCAGATTGGCCCAGGACTGGTTGAGTCCTTTTAGAGTCTCCATAATGACAGACCCGGCCTCCACTTTCTTCTCCTGGAAGAGTAAGCATCCTTTCTCCTCAGCCTTCTCCAGATCCTTCTCTTTCTCCTTAACCAACACTTCCATTTCCTAACACACAAATAAGTTCAGTATACTTAAACAACAAACCACAAACATTTGTATAGTGCACTGTATTGGGTAAGGTATTGGTTTTGGCATCTACCTGACAGTCCTTAAGAGCATTCTGAGCTAAGGAAACATCTTCAATCCTGTGTTTCTTCTTCAGTTTCTCTTCCTGTACACTGAACCAGGTCTTCAAGGTCTGGATCACATTTTCATACTCCAACCAGTTTTCAAGAAGTACCTCTAAAACCTGAATCTGTGAAACACAGAAGACACCAGTTTGAGGGATGGTGTACACAAAGTTTAATGACATGAATTAAAAACAGAAGAACTTTCCACAAGTTCTTCCACATTTAGGCTGACCTTTTCTGAAACAAGCCCTTGTAATATCTGCCACCGGCGGTTCATGGCCCCAAGCCGTTCAGCAAAGTCTGTTTTGTCACTCCGTTTCCCTTCCACATCCTGACTGCTGATCTGCAGAACCGACTGATTTACAAAGTCCACCGTCAGCTGCTTGCAGGACAAGTCAATCTGAAAACCCTGTTTAGAGAACAATGAAAGAGCTAAATATAAATAAACAACAAAAAGAACTAGCAAATCTTTCATAATACCTGTGAGAAACTTTTAAAGCATGTTAAAATTGTTCTCTAACCTTGTATTTCTGAAGATATGTTTGCACAACCTCTGATCCCACTGCCCCCATGATCTTCTGCTGGTCCTCCTGGATAACATTCTCCATGAGGGATATCCAGCTCATTAGCTCAGTTATTGCATGACGGGATGGAAGTTTTTCCATCTGCAGCTGAAGGGTACAACATGAATTCTACTATTAGAACATGCAAGCCTTGATGTTTCCAATTATGATTCCTACAAAGTGTAACTCTGATTGCAAAGTATCAAGCACCCCATCAACCTATTTAATCACCTACAGCCTGTTTATATCTTAACTACCATTTTTATAACTCAAGTGGGGCCACATAGTCACCATACCTGGTGAAGCTTCTCTTGGACCACAGGGATACGTGTGAGAAGATCAGCCCATTGCGTGTCCACCTGGGCCAAGTTTGCCCTGAGCGCTGCCGTGTCTACTTTCTTTAACCGAAGGAGCAGGTTTCCCTGGCTCTGAACTGAGGAACGCAAAGAAGACTTGGCGTCCACCTCTTTGGAAAACTCCTGCAGGTACATAAGGTCAAGTAGAGTGTTTCAAAGAGCACTGTGAAAATAGGCTAACAGTAACAGTGTTCAGAGCCCTGAGGGCCTTTTAGGATAATATTGGATGAAGACTCGTACCAGGAAAGCATGAAGATGATCTCTGACAGTCTCTAGCTCTTGGGGTACTGTCACAGACTGAGTGCTCCAGAACTCTAGTCGGTCTAGCGCCGAACTCAGCCACTGGCTAAGCTCAGACGACTCACACTGATACCTACAATAAAATATGGAGACGACACATGATGTATACACTGTGCATACACAGACAAAAACACAACAAAATCTTGTTTCTTGTCCTTTTTAAAACATATTAAAAGTGTATTTTGTTTGTTATATCTTATTTTATATATTGTCTATTTTTTTAACGTAGAAAGAAAGTAGACAGGAAGTAATGGCCATATATCGGGACCTGATCCAGTGTTTGAGGGTGGAGTCCAGACGGTGTAGCTCTTTGTTAATCTTGGTTGTGGTGCTGAGCCAGTGGTCTCCCAGCTGAGTGAGCTGAGTCTCCAGCTCTGAACAGGACACATGTAAGAGCAGCCGCTTCCCATCCTCCAACAACTTATACAATTGCTGCTGCCGCTCAGAAAGACCGGCCTTCAGACACTGCTCAACCAATCACAACACCAGAAGACAAATTGCTCAGAAGCGTCATCATTTCTCTCAATTCTTTTTATTTAATTCTCTTTTCTATCCCAATTATGAACAAACACTGTGAGATTACTGTACAATGTATTTGTTGTTGGGGTACCTGGTATAGTGTAATTCTATCACGCAGTCTGTCTTCGGTCTCCTCCACAAGGCCCACACTGGGTATGCTGCCTTCCACTGCCTCCAGCTGCCTGTACAGGGCCTGATAATCACCTACCAACCTGCTCCACCACTGGTGCCAAAAAACACAAAACAGACAACAAGCTCTCAGTTGTCATTCTAATTAATTTTTCATTTATAATTAATGAAAGGACAAATTAAACACAGACACACCTCCAGGATGCCCTCCAGCTCCACTCCTCGTTTGTGGGCCTGTTTAAGAACAGCCTGGGCCTGGGCTACAGTTTCCTCTAGGCTCTGAACCTCCCGCTGCACCACCAACCCACTGACCTGCCTAAAGAAGGCCTGTGTCAGCACAACATGCGTTTCCAGCCCCTGGAAAAACTCCTGTAGGAAATGCCAAACATATTACACGAGTACAAAAAGGTTTAGAGTAAATAAATGATGAAAATAACATCTATATTTTAAAAAAATGACATTTATGGCCAACAAATGCTCAGATCGTCTGTTGCAAATTGGTTTAAAAGCAAAAAATTAAACAAGCTAGTATAAACGAAACACAAAAAAGGTTGTTTTACCTTGTGCTTGTCCAGAAGGATTTGAACCTCAATCACTGAGCCCACTTTCATCTTCTGATCTGCTGCCATTTTGTCTTGGGCTGTGTCCACCAAATCTATTAGGTCCTGCAGAGCTCTCTCATACTGAGCCTTTAGAACCAAAGTCTGGTTCAGCCCACTACGCTTGGAGCCCACCATCTCTACCAGCTCTTCATAAGCATCCTTTTAGAGAAGAACACAGGAACTTAACTCAGCATAGTCAAGTAAAACTGGAAGCCTTGAAAGTGAAACCGAGAACTGTGATGGAAACCTGTAGTTTCAGAAGATCTTGAGTGCACAGCTGGTTGGGCTGCAGTGTCTCTCCTCTGTTTCTAATCTCAGAGACCTTCTGCTCAAACTCCCTCAAACTGTCTTCCGCTTCGGCTAGAATCTGTGTGTAACAGATACTTGTCACTCATCTTATAATTCAGGGAAATAATACAGTTGCTTAAGTTTATACAATTAGTTCTATACTATCATAGTGTAAATGCTATGATAGATGTTCGTATGACAAAGTATGTAATGTAAACAAACAAAATTCTAGCAAGGTATGAATCTGACCTCCATCTGTTTGGAGGCAGGGCGATCCATAGCAGCATTCATTTTCTGTGAAAGCTGATACTTTGAGTCACCGATAGCCATAAGCAAAAGTCTCAACTCAGTCTGAGAAAAACGCAAGGACAAAAACGTAACAAAGTGAGCGAAAGTAAAACAACAAAGATTGTCTAAAAACAACAATTTTCATCTTATTAAAGATGCAGACACCTGTATAATCACAGGTAATATATCTCAGCAGACATACCTGGAAAGCATTGACTTCCTGCAGCTTGTCTTTCATGTTGTCACATCGCTGCTCCAGCACTGAGTCCAGCAGCTTCAGTCTCCCCTCCAAACCATCCAACACCTCCTCAACCAAAACAGCTCCTTCACCTTCATCCCATTGACTCTCTTTTCCTCCAAGCACCTCCCTACACCTGCTCACCTCCTCACTGACATTCTTTACCTCCTTACTCAAACCCTGAAGAGATAAGTGATGAGAAAAGATGACAAGATGTGAAATGAACAGAAGTGACTAGTCAAGACAAGACAAAGTAATTGTTTATATATATATATATATATATATATATATAGTATATATGTATAGTGTCTTACCTCTAAGTGACCCAGATGAGTCTCCGAGTCATCAGATAACAGCATTGGGCCAGATGCAAGCTCATTTTCGGCATTGTCCAGCCAAGTTGAAGCTGATGACACAGCTTCATAGAGAACGCTCTCCAGAGCATGAACACGCTTACTGTCAGCGCCCCCTGTCTGTGAGGAGGACATGTATAAGTACTAAATTAAACCACAGCAGTAATACAATTTTCTGACTCAGTTCATAACAAACATAATGTGCTCTGGGTGTGGTTGGGTAATCATCTGTATTGTTTAAGCCACCAGAAAGTCTTATATGAAATGCTGTTGTACCTGAGGCAGGTCCTCAAGGTCTTGGCTGAAGCCTTCAAACAGACTTCTGGGTGACAGGATGTCCTGTGTCACTTGTTCCCCTCTAAAAACTCCACATGGGCTGGAAACTGGCTGGTATACCTACAAGAGCAGATGGTCTTTATTTAGAGCACAGGATCTACCTTCATGGTTTTGAGCACAAAATATAGAGTGAAATGGTATCAGAACATAACAATCCTTTCTCTAACATATCAAAAACAAAGCTATAGTGTAATGTGGGGTTCGATTACCGTGTTACACGTCACCTGCTCCATCGTGTTTAGTGACAGCTGTAGTTTGTTTACAAGATCTTTGCTCAAATTCTCCCATCTGACTCTCATCTGATCCTTTGTGTTCATGTTCTCAGACCAGTGACTATCATCCATTTCAGAAAGATCTGCAGGAGAACTTCAAAGTGAAGAAAAAATCATTACGTTTAAAGGAAATAATGTGAAAATAAAAATCTATAATAAAATATTTGTATTGTGCACTATTTAAAGCCAAGCTGGATTTGTCAAATGATGCCAGAAAGTGTAAAAATATAATATAATTTAAGAAACACCTGCAATTTTGTTCCAAGAGTATTTTTTAAAAGTTCACATGCAGATTTTGAAAGGTCATACCTCTCTCCATTAGGTGTTGTTCTCTGTGAAAGAATCTCCTCTCCTTTACATGCTACTGACTGAAGTAACTTCTTCTGCTCATCAAACTGCTCCTCTAATTCCTGAATCACATATGAGAGCTGAAAAACTCAAATACCTCCAGATCAAGAGTAAAGACTGTTCATTTAAACACAAATATATATTGTTTTTAGGTTTTCCCCAAAGGCAACATAGCAACAGCATGTAAATTGTGTATGTATATGCTAATTAAGTCATTCATTATAATCTTGTTATTGCTTTTATATATCTGTGTACCCTCTGTCTTTGCACTGTGTCTTGATGCTGCTGGTTGCGTGTGGATCGCGCCTGACTGAGCCAGTCCACCATATTGGGGCTCTGGGACAGAGACGAGTCTGATTCGATATCCTCCTGCTCCTGAAGTGACCCCTTAATAAAAGACAAAGGTTTTAGCAATAGGTTTCTATCACTTTACTTTTTAGTCATGCATGAGTAATGAATAAGCATAAAAAAATGCTTTACTATAGACTGCACTCACAAAGAGCAACTTCTAAAGGAAATCATTTAGAGCATATTTAAAAAACATCGAAATTGGTGGGAATTATGTAATGCAATCCATAAATAATGTAAGCAATTAAAAGACATTCAAATACTTTTTTAGAATTTTTAGCTTATATTGATATTCAATCCTTATTTTTCTTGTTCTACAGGAATGAAACTAGATAAAACTCTGAGGGAAAAAATAATAACAATAAACATTGAAAAAATAAAAATTAAACACCTTTTTAATTTGGGTTAAAAAAAAACAAATCATAATGCATCAGGCTTTAGCATGTCAAAGACAGTTACATTTACTCAAGCAGAAGGAAAATTCCAAACATGTACCACAATTTGTAAAAGGTCTTTGTTTCAGAGGGATGCTGCTGGAGTGTCATGGAACATCTTTCTCAACAATACACAACGCTTGGTGCTCTTTTGTACTGTTGTTCACAAAGCATCCATTGACGTTTGTGTTTTTAGTGTTTGTGTGTGTGTAAATCTACAATTAATCTGACTGACTGAGACTCCAGTGACCTCCAACTGTTTTTACTCAGTTACAAACCATCAGTATCTGGAAAGATCTTCTGTCATTGAAAGTTAATGTTAGTTGGTTTGAGGGATTGGAGATAGTGTCGCCCACCTGGATGTGTATCTGTTTGTCTTGGAGGATTCGCTGAAGCTCCAGCAGGCTGGAT
>JAZGTI010016706.1:0-12616 GCA_036877585.1 Botia kubotai
CCTGAACCCAATCGAGATGGTTTGGGGTGAGCTGGACTGCAGAGTGAAGGCAAAAGGGCCAACAAGTGCTAAGCATCTCTGGGAACTCCTTCAAGCTGGCCTTTCAGGTGACTACCTCTTAAAGCTCATCAAGAGAATGCCAAGAGTGTGCAAAACAGTAATCAAAGCAAAAGGTGGCTACTTTGAAGAACCTAGAATATGACATATTTTCAGTTGTTTCAGACTTTTTTGTTATGTATATAATTCCACATGTGTNNATTCATAGTTTTGATGCCTTCAGTGTGAATCTACAATTTTCATAGTCATGAAAATAAAGAAAACTCTTTGAATGAGGTGTGTCCAAACTTTTGGTCTGTACTGTACATATTGTAATATACACATTTACGATATTTAAATAATTGTGATATAATGCAGAACTACTATATTTAAACAGTGTACACTTTTAAGATATGCTAAATTAAATATGATGTTTAGCATTTAAAATAACTGCAATGTAATCCTAAATGCTGAGCAATACAAGCTGCTCAGCATTTGAATACTGAGTTTATAATGCGAAAGAGCAGCTGAAGTGTCAGTTTACAGTGCTGGTAAAGGCCATGGATGGGGTCATGTCTGGGCCTCCAGGGGTTGAGAATAGCTTTCTTCTCCATCAGGTTCAGCACGAGACCCAGTTCGACAGGGGCAGAAATGAGGGTCAGGTGAGTCCAAACAGTGTGTAGTATAGATGCCAATCATGAGACAGACCTGAGACACAAACAGAGACAGACACTATAATATCTGATCTTTAAGGAATTACTGGGACAATGAAATGCTATGAGGTGCTATCTTAAAACAAACAAACTGATCAGAATGCTAATTTTAAATATGGTGGCACATTGATAATGTTTTTTGTCACAATGCATATAAAAACTAACTACTGGGCACTCGAGAACCAATGAGATTTTTCCTTATCTTTGTGGTACCATATTTAAAAACACAAAGGTCTGGTTATTACCGATATGAGATTGATCTGCACTTCTGTCCCCTTAAAAGTGAAAAACAACAGAGAGAGTTAAAAAACACTTCATCTGCCAATTTGGATCATTTATGTGTGGCAATGCAAAATGGGAGACTGTGCTACAGGGTACAATATTAAAGTTCTTAAACACTGTCTACAACCTCCTAAACCAAAGTACGAGAAATGACTTTCATCACAGCTGGCAATGGCTCAGCACTTGTACTGCCAAGAGTGGCTGCAAACCCCCAATACACAGAAGTGTGTTTTGACACAATAAATCCTTCCACAATGAGAGCAGAACAAGACCTCCCTGTCAGAAAACAAACTAGGAAACTGCTCACTGCAACAGCAGACCTTTAAGAGCCTCTTTTAAACACTGCCAGGGCTGTAAAAAAGCAGATTTACTCCAGTTCCTAAGAAGAACTGCAGTAATGGAAAGCAGGTTATGAAGTGCCGTGGGTTCAACTGTAGTAAAAGGGTGCTTTCACAACTTTTTTTTGTGTTTAAGATAATTTGGGGGTCTACTTAGTAGAGAACCAGAATTTAAATGGGTCATGTTTACGGAAACATTTTTCTGGGGTTCTGAGAATGAATATATCTATGCATTCTGGGCCGCTTTTAATAAACAAACCATAACAGATCAGTATGTTCAATGCATGCCGGAAAGATCATTCACTAGATGGCAGAACATACTGATGAAATAGAGCTTGCACAGGATTTTGGCTTAGGCCACATTGGTAAAATGGTGGATTAAATCCAGATGTGCTTCTCAGGAACTTATGAGGATGCAAATTCAATGTGTGTGTTCTACCTGAGTTCATCAACTTCAACAGCTGTTTCAAGCTTTGTTACACAATGTTACAAAAGGTGGATTCTTGGCCAACATGCTTAAAATCTTATGCCTGAAGGACACAAATCACAATATACACTGGATCTGTTAAACAATTTATATTTTAATGTTACATTTTTATAACTTACACATGCATTGATTAATTAAATAGATGCTAAAGAAAATGCACAAAATTACATAACTTGTGTTTGTGACAAAACGGCCAATATTTGCATATAACTTAGAGCAAATGAGAAGCAGTTTAAAATGAATGTAAAATTGCAAAGTAATTTTACACAATAGTTACTAAGCTTTTACCAAACAAAATAACAACAGAAAGTAAACAGATCTCATTTGACTTTTATTCATAGTGCATTATCCAACCATAATCTTAGAATGGATAAAAACAGCTAAATGAGAACTAGGATTAATGATTTGCAGTTAATGAATCAATATTCATTGAACAAACAGGGAAGACTTTAGTGTTTGATATCAACACTGACCTAATGTAATGGACTGGGTCATTCTGCACCAGGTCCAGAAGCCACTGCAGTTCACTGGAACTGCTATCAACTGCCAACAGAACATAAAATACATACATTTTACAAGATGTAAAATGCCACAAAACAAAAAAAGCACTCCATTACCTGCCACCTAATCGAGTCTAAGCATGCTAACATAGTTACATTAACACATCCAGAATAAACTTTTGCAGAGAAAAGTTGGCTGGCGTAGCCTTATGATTTAGGCTGGTAAATAAAAGCTGATTTAAGTACTGTGTGAAGCGTAAACTTTCAACACTCTTTGAGGGCCTATTTACAACAAAAATGTAAAACAAATAACCAACAAAAGGATTCACACCAAGACCAAAATTTTGGTTTAGCTAAACGAATTTGGTCTCACACAATAGGTTGGAGTTATTTCACAGTATAGACAAAATCCTTTAAAAAGCAGCACCTCTAAAGCCAAGTAAAAATTAAAGCTAAGATCTAGATCTAGATAAACTAGTTGATCTCACTTATCAATTACCCAATTATTAGTTGTTGGCACAGGATATAAGAAACTGGTAGATACCAAGGACACTAGTCACTTCAATTGCTCATCATAAGCATCATTCAGCAACTTCCCTACATCCAGTCAATATTTTTCCTTGGTAATCTCACATACAGCGTAACAGCCAGACTATATAAAATAAGAGATACAGTGGAAGTCCTGACTAGCAATATATATTTCACACAGATTTTTACTGGAAAGCCTTACAGCAGACTTCTATATAAACAACAATCACGGTTGGCTTTTTAACACCATTTTCCACATAAAACTTTAACTGGCAATTTTTCAAAGATATAAACATGCTCTCAAGGTTTGTTGAAAAACCTTAATAGTAACTCATTGTGTTTGACTACGTCCCAAGATTATGTTCTGTCTATGATATTTAGTTATTGTTATATTGATGAAAATTGTTAATATTGCTTCTAGCGAAATGACAATTACAGTCCCAAAGACTCTACTATTTTATTTCTTTGTCTTCAGTTCTCTTTTATTCTCTTTCACTGTGTAGTTTTCAGGTATTTGTATTTTGTATATTTTGTATGTATGTATGTATTTTACTGTGTGTAATGTGTGTATATTATGGTACTATTGCAAATCCCGTACACCCCTGTCCCATAACATGTTATTTTTCTATGTGCTTATCTCCATGTTAGAACCTATCATCATGTTAATTGACTATGCTCGTCGCATAGTCTTAGATGTACATACTTTTTAGTAGGCAGTCTGAATACATTACACTCTCATAGAATACTGAGAGAGGAACGGGCCTTTGCACAGAATGACAGGTATATTTCCTCTATATATACAGGTATATATATGAAATATTTCAAAACCCACTCATCCGACCTGCAATTTAAATTCACAACATTATGATCCCAAAAATACATTAAACTCACTGCTCTATGTTTATATCTGCCTCTGGCTAATGTTTTTAAATCTTTAAAGTAAAAAACACCCAAAATTATATTTCATTTGATTTCCAATGCTGTGCCTGGTGCTGATTTCAAGTAGCCGCAATGCCAAAAAGTCTTTCTTCAAAAACAACCCAAATTGCTATGACATCAGACTGCAGCATGAATGTAATATTTATTTGTAAAGGGTTTTAATGTTGTCTGAGAGCACTGAGAGTTAGATCTAGTCTTGGAAATACAGACACGGGTGCGTCTGAATGGATTTCACTAGCAGTGCTGGAGACTGCCTGCTGGAAACCCACTGTCTTCAATTACAGGGTCCAACTGCACTCAACACCATTAAATATAGGCGGGCGACTGTTCTCCATTTCAAAGCTGGTGCGGTTCTCCAGTTGGGGCCTGTACAAGCCCAAATAAATAAATAAAGTGTGCTATAGAAGCCTGGGCATCTGATTTGGATTTCAGACATTTACCACACAAGAGGGTCTATTGTAAGAGGTAATCAAAGCTTTGGACAAAACAATAGACCAAACGGATCTCACACACACACACACACATACACACACACACACACACACACACAAACACAAGCAGAGAATCCAACAACAACTAAAGAACTCTCTTTATGATGAAACACATTACTGATTTGCATCCTCTATTGAAACTAGTTCAGTGGTTACTGGCCAAAGCCACAATTATACCCACATGCGTTTAACTCAATATCACAATGGTTTTGTGTTTCAGAATAAATTAAGATGAATTGAAAACTGTATGATCATACTGTCTTTAATAGCACCCACAGAGCTTAACAAGAACAAAAATTGTCTAAACTATCCTCTCCATGACTTATGACAATAGTCCATGATTCAGGTTTTGTGGTCAGATTCATTATAGTTTTTAACGGCCCCATCTTTGAACAGCTTTTTTGGAGCCTGCATTACAAACAATACACACTAAAATATTTTAGAAACTGAGATTGGAGAATGATTAGAAGACTACTTAAAGATAAATTTAAGCCACCACTGAGAGTCTTTGGGAAGAAAATGCAGCGCAGGTGTCATTTCTAACAAAAAGCAGAATGTTGCTTAATGTATTGCTTTTCATAATTAAACAGATGCTTTTACAATAAACTAACTTACAGTACAATTATTTATTTTATATTTACAGTCCATTTGGATCAAGTATCTTAGAAGCACAATGGTAAGTATATAGGCCTTTCCTTGAAACTAAAACCTTTTGGTTACAAATGCAGACCTTTAATCACTAGGCTGCACTATCCTGACCCCATTTACCAGGACGTCCTGGAAATGAAGCAGCCAAAGAACTGCTGGACCAGAGCCTGAGCCAGAAAGCATCTGCTCAGAGGAGTCTGATCTATGATCACACTGCTGTGTAGGAGGTTGGTGCTGAGAGCACAGTCCACCACACACACCAAAATCCAAGACAAACAGTGCATCAAATCACATTATCAAAACCTTTGAACTGGCACATACCACAAACCCATAAACAATTCAGATTATACTGAATTATTAAAGCTGCAATCCTTAACTTGCCTCTCTATTACCATCTCTGCTCACAACATAAAATTGCAAGTTATTTGTGGACTTTGTTTCTTAGTGTAAATGACAATTTTAAACTGTAAACAACTGCTGTAAGAACAATACATGTGATTAAAATAGCAACTAGTTACATTTAAAGAATACAACTAAAAACATTTAAAGAAATACTTAGATGTGTCACACATTTTGCATGCTTGTAAACGTCATTTTTATTATCATTTTTGGAAGCAAGTTTCAGGCTTTTATAAATCTAGATAATTTATTATACATCCAGAAAGTCCAAATAAAATATACAGAGGAAAACGTAAACAGCAACTATGAAATACCTGAAAATACTCATGGATGCATATGATAGGACCTGCACATGGGACTCATCCACAAAGACTGTCTTGAAGCAAGAAAATGGGTATTGACAGGTGAGGATTTCCTCATAGAACTCAAAGATCTCATGCTGGTAGGACATGGTGTGTTTCAGCAGGGGCAGAAGCTGAGGTAGGCCAAAATGAGTCACCTGTGAAAACACAACAAAATTATGTAAATAAAGAAAAAGGTCATTAAAGACCCCATTTAATTTTAAATTGGAGTTATTACATTTGATCCATGTCTGATAACTTCTATATATTTCTATGAGATTTTCTATATACTTCATATCAGTGGATCTTAACCTTATTAACTTTAAGGCCACATCAATATTGGAAGCCCCCCAACTCACAGTTTCTACCCCTACTAAGAATTATGTGATTTTAAGTTGTTTTATCTTATTTTAATGCTTGCTTAGTCTTATTTTACATAACTCTAAGTCATATTGTGGCTCACTTGGAAGTTTGACCCACTTGGAAGTGGACCCAAGCTCCCTGGTTGAGAAACAGTGACTTGGAAATTGCACACCGTCTGGTGGCCAACTGTCAAAGTGAAATTTGCGCTAGTTAATAACACCATTAGACATCTCTACAGTCTCTATTATCCTTTCTGTCAACTGGATTCACAACTATAAATAAAGTTTTCTTTTTGATGTCTCTTGTATCACAGTCTAAATTCTGTATCTCTTTCTATATTGTATTATTGTGTATCGTGTACTTATTGTGTTAAATTGTATGCCATGTTCTTTAAACTGCACTGTTGCTAGGACCTATGCACACACACAAGATTTTCACACCTTGTATACCAATGTACACTTTTTGTGTGTCAATGATGTGACGACAAAATCAAAGTCAGATTTCCATCCACAGACCTCATGCATGTAGGGATCAACTAGAATCTCGAAGGGTCCCACAGCTAGAGAGATGTTACGGGCCACAGTGAGGATGGGTAGCATGTAATAGAAGGTTTTCTTGTGCATGTCGTGTGTGTAGACAATCTCCACTAGATCCCCACGGGACACTGCCACCATAGAGGCATCCACAGTAAACTCCAGCTTCCATGTGTACAGCTCTGAGTACGAGTCTACACATGGAAACCAGAACCTAGCAAGATTTGGAAAATTTAAGGACCATTTAATTTACACATAGACACAAGCACTTCAACGTATTGTAATAATAATCACACAACAGTAAAATATAGCTGTACAGAGAGGCATATTTAATTTCTCTTTCTTGAACGTTTTACATCCGAAGCTATCTTATACAAGTACACCTAGCGAACAAATTATTAGGACACTTGAGAGAAACTCTGGGTTGTGAACTTTACCAAGGCACAATAATGCTATATAATGTGTTATATGATTGTAATGTCAGTAATTCTGCTGGATCTCCCTTAATTTAGGACTGAACTGACAATCTTTGTATTGGAAGCTCAGATCCTTAAAGGGATAGCTCATCCAAAAAGAAACTCTAGTGGTTATTACCTCACACTCACTTAGTTTAGCCCCACCCCCTTCAAAAGCACACAAAACCATTGTAAAAAAAAAAAACCTCCATGTGACATGTGTCATATATTTCAAGTGTACGGACAGCAATGATTTTGGTGAACAAAAATACTAAAATATAATCTATTATTTGATGATAGTCTGACCCATGCCTATGAATTATATTAAAAGCTTTTAAAGATCTCCGTTTTGGTTCAAAGGAACAAAGAAAGCAATGGGGGAATAATCACTAAATTTTCATGTTTGGGTAAACCATCCCTTTAACCACAAATCTTCCTTAACCAACAGTGTTGTGCTTCACTATGTCTGCAGCGTACCGTGTGGAATTCTGGTTGCCGAATGAGAAGATGTGGGCTGTTCTTTCTGCCATATTTCCCTCCACATCAGGCATGACAAAGTACAGCCCTCCCTTTGGCTGGTCTAGTGAGAATTCAGTGTAGACTTTTAAAACTTTCATCTCTGCAAAAAAGCACAGCACCAATCATCAGTTCAGACTGATGATATCTGATTGGAGACTAATGAATAAAAAGTTGGGTGGATAAAGCACTAATTGATTAGAGGTGTTTTTTGCTACAAATTCAAAAACATGTTAAAACTGGAAATGACACATACATATATAAAATACAGCTGTGATTAGTCAATTATACAGTATATAAAGTAAGCTGTCATGTTATCACAGTACTTTATTTGTACCCTGTGAGACCTGCTTATGTAGTTGTTGCAAATACAAACGTGTATGAACATAAAAAGCACAGAAATATAAATGGTTAAAACCATTAGAACAACGAAGCCCAATCTTTAAACATATCTACATGTAATGTGCAAGTTATCCTGAGGACCCTGAGTGGCTGGTTTAGGCGTATTTAATTAGTGTTGGAGCTAAATTCTGCAGGATAGTGGACGACCAAAAGGGACTGAACTTTGTATTTAAAAATACAAAATTTGAGCCGGGAACCTCTGCTTGAGTTGACACAGAATGGCCCTATATATTACATATATATTTAATTTTTTGCACTTTATAATTTACCAAAGTTACTATTATTATAAAGTCACCTCAATCCACACAGTTTATTTTTGTTTTAGACATACTTGACACTTAATTAGAGTAAAACAAATTTTACACCGTAGTTTCAATTTTACATAGTTTCGTTTTTAGTTTTACGAATTTTACATCAGTTTATCTACTTCATACACACATAACAACAAAAGCATCAACTTACAATGACAGACTTCCTCTGGAAACTGATGTTGTTGATGCAGGCAACCTGTTGTAAAGAGATAAACAAACATGCGTCAAAGTGTCCTATCCTTCAATCTCACTTTGTCCCCAATAAATACAAGTTGGCATTAAAGTATGCATGCAGTGAGGCTAGTTGATTAATAATTTGATACTTATAATTTATATGGTCGTGGGCTCTCAAAGCCCTTGTGTTTCTTGCGATTCATCGCTCTTCGGTTTAACTCAAACCCTCTGAAACGCAGTTAGGAGCACATAACAGAAACAGATAACACTATTTCAAATTAGCTTAATGAACTCCTTTAGGTATTTTTATAGAAGAGGCAGCCTCTTTCTTGTTCAAGCATCAACGTAATCCATTCTGTTAAATTGTGAAATGATTCTAAAATGTTAAAATTTCTGTAACATCCTTTTCTGCTTTGCTGACTAGCAAGACTTTCTTCCCTGTCTCTCTATATGTTCCGCCATGTTGTTTTTGACCTTTGACCTCCTGCGCTCAGGATTCCCCGTTCTAAAATTCACCTCAAGGGGGCGCAAAAGACTATTTAATCTCATACAAATTCGTTTAACCGGGTCGTTCAAGATGTATCCTAAATGTCTTTTAAACGTATTATTGCAACGACGTGTTCCTATATACATCCTATATAAATCCTAAATGTACATAATTTAAAATGATTAAACCTAAATAAAGTAAATCTAAAGCACAACTTTGCAATAAAGCCATCATGACAGAAGTAACAAATTAACAGGAACTGATGTCATTTCAAAACGAATGGGTAGTTGACATAAAAAAAATTACAGTAAAAGAAGCAGAGAAGTGGCAAGAAAAAATTATCAATCATGTTTTTCAACTACGCTGCTAGTGTAATGTTGTGGAGCGTAAGTGCTGATAAATGTGCAGGTGGATTAGCACAGATACCATTTTGCTATAGAAGCCATTTTATTGAGCAAACAACTGCATTTACAGACAGGCTTCAAGATTAGATATTAAGACTACATAAAAGAAAGCAATAGAACTGGAAACTTTTTCAAAAAAATTACAGATATTTACACGGAAAATTTAACAATTCAATAATATAAGTATATGATGTCCGGTGAATTCTCAAATGTCTTCAATCTTTTGAGGTAGCTTTTAAAGCATCAATACTTAGTTTATAATCAGACTGCTGTCAGTTAAATAGTTAAGCTTAGCATTAATTTAGTTGTGAGATAAAAAGACGTTATGATTTTAGGGTTATGAGGGAACAACAGATATGCACTGTTGCATCCCTTTTCTCAAGTTTCTCAATTTCTCACATTCGACCATCAGTTTTCACACTTTTCCCACAAATGACCAATAATCATTCAAAGTTCAATTTCAAGTTTATTTCTATAGCGCTTTTACAATGGCACACTGTTACAAAGCAGCTGTACAAATGAAAAATATCCAAAAATATTTAACAGTGAAAACTGAAATTGAAAATGAAAGAAAATGGAGAAAATTAGGAAGAGAAAAGGAAGAAAATTCAAATTAATAAAATTATTAAACAATGATGATAACACAATGTACAAAGCAAATGTTGTAAGCTAATGTCAGCAGTCCCCCAGTAAGCAAGCCAACAGGGCGACAGTGGTAAGAAACCAAAGGTGATATATAGTTGGAGAAAAAAACCTTGTGAGAAACCAGTTTTAGCGGGGAGGGCCAGGTCTCCTCTGGCACACTAAAGCTATAGTCCGTAACTACGATTGGTTAAAGAGGGAAAGAAAGGCTCAAATTAAACATTTGTTTGGGTTAGAACTGGATTAGCACTGGATTTGGATTTTAGTGACATGTCGGAGAAAGAGATAAATAAAGAAATGCGTCAACGAGGATGTGGCCATGATGTTAATGATAGAGAACTGAGGAAGGTTTCCAAGAGATGGCGTTATAGGCATAAAAGTTACCGATTGCAGCTCTAACAGCAAACTGCTGTTACAAGACTGAATGTATGTTAATGTGAAAAGTCTAACTGAGGGTAAAATTTTCACACAAAACAATTTTTAACAGGCAACCTAGCAGATGATCATTAAATAGCCTATGTAAAATTTTCAAAAGAAGTCCATCACATTTTCCCAGTGCTTTTGGTTGGGCAGGCTATTGCTCTAGTCATTGCTCTATGATTCAAGGATGAGCCCCTGACTGTGCCGAAGCAGGGACAATATTCAGGATGAACTGAAGCTGGGGTCAGTCTGTCGAATCCATCTTTAGCTGTTTTCTGTAGCTTTCTGTAGATTGAAACCCCGGGATAAAAATCCAAAACACAGAATAATTGGCGTAGCTGCTGTTCATAACATTAAGAGCATAATATTTTATTAACTTTTTGAGGTAGAATGGAAAAACAAATGATGAGATGCATTATGAGAATGTTTGGCTAAAGGGATGTGTCTTTAAACTAAATTTGAACTGCGGGAGAGTGACTGAGCCCTGAACAGCATCAGGCAGCATATTCCAGAGTTTAAGAGCCAAGTGCGTGAAAGCTCTGCTGCCTTTAGTGGACTTTGAGATTCTGGGTACAACCAGAAGTCCAGAGTTTTGAGTGTGTATGGCACACATTGAATTGTAGCGTGAGAGAAGATCAGTTAAGTATATAGGAGCTAACCTGTTTAAGGCTTTATAGGTAAGCAGTAGAATTTTATAAATATCACAGAATTTAACAGGTAACTGGTGTAGAGATGACAAAATTGGGGTTATATGGGCATATTTCTTCCTACGAAAAAATCAGAAGAGATCTCAACAATCTGACAAACTGAGCTCAGATTTACCAAGTCTGCAATCAAAAGTTAATATTATTGAAGATTTAAATATAAAATCAAAAAACATTTTTCATCAAATTTACCCAAATCCGAATTATTTTAGCTATACAATCTACATTAATTTTACCGCTCCATACTCTTCATGAAACTCTGGGATGGTGACAAGAACCCTATCATAAACATTTACTTGTTCAATGCATGAAGGACAATAACTTAAAAATAGGATAAAAGATCTTTTAAATGAATTACAAGTGATGGTCTAGATTTAAATTCCACATAGTCCCAGGAGACTCTGAGTTCCCAAAACTTTTGAAATGTATGCTACACACTGTCATTCAAAACTAATAATCAAATAAGTACATTATTTTTGGCTTTACCAATCAATTCACACTGCTGTAGTACATCTCTCATCCACACTGTTGGACTGTGAATGAACAGATCTTGTGGCCTGTGTAAGGTAACTCTTCATAAACTGTAGTCTGCTGCAGGGTGTTTTGTACAGGAGTCTGAAAAGGTGCCTCCTAAATTTCTCTCCTACAAAAACATAAAGAATGGGATTCAGGCAGCTGTGTGAGTAAGCCACAGCTTCTGTGATCTGGAGACTTAGAGTGATTGCCTTGCTGCTTTCACAGGATGAAACAATGAGTTCATTTAACTCTAAGGCTTTCACAAATGCTGCAACATTGTATGGAGCCCAACAGCAGAGAAAGACTATCATCACCACAATGACAAGACGCATGGCCTGTTTCCTGGAGGAGCGAGCAGTCAGGAGTCTGTTCAGAATCATTGAGTAACAAAATCCAATTACAGCGAGTGGGATAATTAATCCAAGAACATTCATTTTAATGATACCAAAAGTCTTTAAAAATTTCTTTGACTTTTGACCACTTGGATACGATCGACAGACTGTTTGGTTATTGTGATCAATGATCTTAAGGTTCATCAGCTCAGGAAATGATGCCACAACAGCAATGATCCAGATAAACAAACTGGCTAGAATCCCATATGTCCTTGTTCTTACCCTCAGAGCAAACACAGCATGAACCACAGCTAAATATCTGTCAACACTCATCAGTACAATAAAGAATATCCCACTGTAGAATCCAATGTGGTAGGCACTTAGAACCATGGTGCACATGTGGCCTCCAAAGATCCACTGGTCTCTGGCATAGTATGCCAGGAAGGGAAGGGAGGAGACCAGCAGCAGGTCAGCTAAAGCCAGGTTCAGTAGACAAATGTCAGTCATGCTTCTCAGCTTTACACCCATCAAGATCACCCAGACCACCAGTACATTCCCCAGCAAGCCCATCACGAAGAACAGGGAGTATAACATAGGTAATATGTTAGATGCGTGAGCTCCATAATTACAGGCGAGAGAAAATTCATCAAGATGA
>JAZGTI010016707.1:0-12616 GCA_036877585.1 Botia kubotai
TGTTCCTCAGAGGCAAGAAAGCCATACGGGTGACATGAGGAAATGACATGAGGGCGAGTTAATGATGGAAGAATTTTCATGTTTAGGTGAACTGCACCTTTAACAATTTATAGCATGTTTACGCTGGTCAGTTTTCTTCTCGTTTATGGCAAGCATACGTTTCTCCTTCCAGTGTAATTGTCTTTTTGTTAGTAATGACTATAAGACAGTGCCAGAATTCTGTGTGGCATCTTCTGTGTGTTTCTAAATGTGATTTCCTACCTCATGCAGCATAACGTCCCTTCATCTTGGTAAATGTCTCACGCTTCTGCGTATGATATAGTTTTCATGTCAACCCTTCCATTGTTAATTAATCAAACTGAAGAGAAGCCAGACACACACAAACAGGGGCTATTTTTCATACAGTTTGCCCACCGTGCTGGTTTCATTGCAGCTTCTGTCAGGTACCGCTGTAATAAATTGCCTTTGGTTTCATTATGAAGCTTGACATTATCAAGTCTGATTCTCATGTTCTGGTTTGTTTTGTTCTGGGGAGCTGCTGAGCGTAATGGAGAACCTGAAACCTCAGTCTGAATAGTTGTCATACTAATCGCATACTAATCTGGAGTTGATTCATGTTTCCTCCAGCGATATATCGGCAACAGACAGTGTAAATGATGGCATTGATTAGTGAGGAGAAATGAGTGTCGCTTTATGGTGAAATTGAATGCGGTTCTTCGAATGCAGCTTATGGATCTCTATGGCCGTCCACTGACAATTTCTGTCTGCTGTGAATGACTTTCTAATATGACAATCATCACCGTTTGGGAAATACAGGATGTCGGTAGTGACTCCCAACTCATTTTGCTTTAGGACGCTGATTTAATGTAAAACACAATTTTTAATGCGCAGGAAAAGGGGGGTCGCAATATGCCGGTATTGACAATAACTGTGATATTAATAACTCTGATTATTGATACCGTATCTGATTCACACTCCAACACAGTTGGTTTAATGTTTTGCTTTAGGAGACACAATGGCTACAAACTCGCTCTGCCTCACTACACTCCAATCTTGAGTGATTGATTTGCCAAAACCAGAGAAAACACGAAATAAGCTAAATGAACTGATAGCATTATTGTTTTTTTTCAAGAGATACCCCAACAATACCGTTACCGTAAATTCTTTTGGTTATGATGACCGTGTAGTGAAAATCTGATACCGTCACAGCCCTATGCAGAAATAAACGAACATGCCATTATATTAATTTACATTTATGCATTTGACAGACGCTTTATTCAAAGCGCGTTAAGGTTAGACATTTCATCAGTATTTGTGTTCCCTGGGATTCAAACCCAAAACCAACTGAGCTACAGGAACACCATGTTCATACACATTTCTATGTATTGATATTACCGTGAGCTGCTTAAATCTGACGATATGCTAAATAGGCGGATTAGCAAAACTGACATGCTGTGAAAGTGTGGTTCACCAGTGTCAGATTTGCTAAGAGAAATGAGAAATGCTTTGATCATTTTATTATTAAAGTTGATTTGTTTGGCTACCTTAACTATGCATGGTTATACGGCTGCGGAATTTTGCTAACGTTTCCCTTGCTATCTGCGAGCCCATCAGAACGAGCTAGCGACGTTTTTTTAACGTAGATGTTAACATTGTGAAAAGTCTATGTTGAAACCTCCAGAGACCTCCGTGAGGCGGCGTACGCGCGGCTACGTGGGGAGAACGTGTTGAAGAGGCAGGTGACATGGAAACGGAATGGAGTGAGAGAGGAACAGAATGAGCGAGGCGGTGATTCATTGGCTTTTCAAAGACCTAATATTGTGTTATGGCTTCATGGCTGTAGTTCATAAATAAGCTGAGGTAAATGAAGACAGAAGGAGACACAGGAGATACGCTCTGCGGACCAAAAGAGATGCAATGTGGGAGAATTCTGGATGAGAGTGGATTCAAATATATTCATGGCTTGCGAGCTGTAGAAATTAAAGGCATTAATATGAAGTGTGGAGGAAATGAGGGAGTATGTTGGTAAATGACCTGGAATGATGAATGTGCTCTGAGCGCTGTGCAATGAAGGAGAGAGTGTGTCACTAATATCTGACCGTAGACCGTTTCCTCAGTGACGGATGTTCTGCTCTGGAACTCAAATGAATCTAATAATCTTAAACTGCGAACGTGGATTTAGAAGGGACCACACGCAGCTACTAAAGAAAACGCTGTGGCAGGGAACAAATCTTTTTTCTTTAAGACAACTGGCAGAAAATAGTTGGAGTCTTGCTTGTAGGCGCAGAGCTTATCTGACTTTCCTGTCAGCACATAATTCATCAGTTTATCAGGGCCGCTTGGATAAAACTGTACCGTTTTCTTCAAACTCATCAATAATGACTAAACTTCAGCACTGACAGCCAGCGCAACCTGTTTTAGTTTGGCACAAGTGATGGTTTGAAAAGTCTGCAGGGGATGTACACAGATGGGTGTATACACTGAATCCTCTGTGCACGGCACAGAAATGTCTTATGTGATTTGTGCTTCTGTTTAGTAAGTGTACGGAAGATCTCAGCTCACAGGGAACGTTCTCAGAACGCTGGCTAGCGTTGTCTAAAAGTTCTCTCAACGTTATCATGACATTCTTGCAGTAACATTAATAGAATGTTTTCTAAACGATATATATATCAAAAACGTTATTCTTAAGTTGTTGGTAGAACATTTTAAAGCCGTTACAGAATTAACAAAATACGTTCTTATAACAAAGCATTAAGTTTAATACAGCACCTAAAATTTTTAAACGTTCCTGTAACTTTTTAAAACGTTTTTGTTACTTGAAGGAAACGTTAAGGAAACGTTGTAACAACCTAAAATGGGATGTGCCCCAAATAGCGTTTGTTGTAAAGGCAGTAACGTTGTGGCGTATTGTGACGTGATATTTGGCTACTAATTGTTTATATCGTTGAGAGGGTTTTCAAAAGAAACGAAGCAAACGCTGTTCATAATTAACATCTCAAAGCGACGGTCAGTATTACCGCCTCAATATTTCATCTGCAGTCGGTGTTTGAAAGTAACCACGACTGAATCTCTTTCTTGGCGCAGATGTATGCTGGACTCCAGCCACATGCCCTCATTCACGAGTAAACGAGTGAAAACGGCCGGCGGTAATATGTCATCGAACCGTCCCCAAACACCGACACGGTGAGCCTCAGTCTCCGGGAATAAAAGCCGTCATCCGTCTTGATGTTTGTAAGTGTCGTGCTGCACGTGCGATCACACCGTGCCACTTTAATAGCGCCACATTGCGACAGGTGTCATTTCATTATTGCACGTCTAAATACACACAATACGCATGCAAACGAGCGTGCGTCTTTTTGTTCACCTATTAGCTGTAAAAACGTTCACACTTATTTACACTTCATAAACATTCACACTTACACTAAACATTTAAACTTTGGTGCTCCCGCGGCGACTTGTAAGCTGCGTGAATAATTGAACGTCGAGTTGCACGGAAAGCTCAACTTTATTTAACAAGGCATAGATGATAGAGCAGAGGATCTTTACCCCAAAACATGCGGTTGGTGGTCTTATCCGTTCTCTGGACTTCAAAAACAGCCTCGATCGGATGACCAGCGCGATCCTGGATGCATCAGGACGATATTATTTGAATCCGGTGTGTCGGTCGCATTGGTACGGTACAGTTCGTCCAGTAAGAAGATTATAAATCTTCCCAGCATAACTAAACGTGGAAATTAATCCAAAGAGTCGGCTTTATCAGACTCAAAGGCTACACTGTCCGCATTGTACGATCCGATCTACAGTTGATTTGGTGAGCAGGAATCAAGCCCTTCTCCCTTCAGACTTTTTTGCAACGCTGATATGCCGCAAAATCCTTATATAATCGAAACTGGGTTTATATCGTTATGTCGAGCGTGCTCAGGTGTGTTGGCTGTCCTTGTTGGTCATCTGTACGATTTGACGGACTCCGGTGTCGAGATCTGTTTCCGACAGCTGCGATGGCGCTTTTGCGGACGAGAGAGCAGAAGTCGGTCAGAAGTGCCTTAGAAACGCGTTACTTGCGCAATCGGTAACGGAGGCCGCTGTTTTCGATGTGCTCTTCATACTTAAGCAACGAAATGATGCGAAACGAGAGAAAGCAAAGCGTCGCGGCACAGTTTATGATTGCAGTATGTCATTTGTAGGCAGCTGACGTGCGCGTTCACCCCTCCCGTTCGGTCGCTTCTATCCTCTCGGATTGTGCTTCGGATAGCGGGCGGGGATATTTGAATGGCCTTATGCATGTTGAATGGGAGTCACCACACGGCTTGTGCTGGGACGGGTTTTATGATTACATTGTTCTAGGGAGAAAACAACATCTTCTATTTCCCTGTTATTGAAGACAACTGCAGGCCGAGATGAACTTGGTTTGCTTGTCACTTAAGACACTTTTTGTCCACAGCGACATTACAGTTCAATACATTTCCTAAAGGCAGTAATTGTGATTGAGGACCAGTGATTGTTTTTGTCCAAATTTCATAAAATGGCTTCGGAAAAGTTGAAACATTTATGTAGCTTGACTGCTGATTGTCCCTACTGAACTGTCAATGTATGGAAAAAATCCTTATCCTAACATTCATTTTTGTGTGTTCCTTTGGAAAAGATACAGCTTACAAGTTTGGAACAACACAAGGGTGAGTAAATAATGAAATAATTTTCATTTTTGGGTGAATAATTCCTTGAGGCTGTCACCACCCTCGTTTCACCTGACCTGGATTGAGACTTAACCAGATTTTAAGATGATATTTTCTGGGTCTATTGTAATCATATAATACTTTTAGAAGAAATGTAATGTTAATGATCTGGAGTTGGGATCTGAGAGCACCGCTGTGTCAGGAGATTAAGCTGGGTTTCATTATCTGTTCAATTTCTCCCTGAAACGTCACAACAAGCCAGTTTTCACTGTCTTTATGGCCGGTGTAAATTTGAAAAGTTACTTCTTTTGCATCATTTCTTTACAATGTGCTCCTCATTTAATCATGGTGGGAGGTCGTCTCCGAGCAGGTCAGTGGGATTGAGAGAGATAGGGGAAAGTCATCTGTCATCTGTCAGACAGGAAGTCATCTGTCTGCTACACGCACTTCTGCTTTCCAGAAACAGATTTTTCTATGTTTTTGTTTTCTGTTAGCACCTCTTCATTCTCCTTTTCTCACTCTCTCTCGCTCTCTCTGTCATCCTCTCTCTTCCCTTCTGTCCCAGTGGGGCTGAAGTTGGTGAAGGTCATTCTGAACTGGCTTACTTTCAGCATGGAGTCTGTAGTGGAGAGAATGAGACTGCAGTGCACAGTCAACCTTTTCGTTCACATATAAGGGGTGCAGTTGGGGAAGATTTGTTTCTTTTCCAAGGTACGCCTCTGGAATGTTAAGGGGGGAGATTCGGCGCCTCAGGTGTGCGCCTCAGCCAAAACCAACCCCAGACGTTTTTACTGCACCCATCTGCCACACATTAGAGCTCCTAGCTGAGACCACACGTACACCAGCCACAGTCACACAGTCTGTCTTTTTGACTGCCCAGCTAACAATTTTAGGTTGTTAGAATGTTTCCGTAAGTTTCTGTTAAGTTACAAAAATGGTAAAAACATTATTTTGAAAGATATAAGCATGTTAAAAATGTAATTTTTTTAGACTTTGTATCAACATTATTGTTTGGTTATCTGAACATCTCTCAAACATTTTCAGTTCGTTTGTAAAACGTTCCACTCAATAACGTTTTATGATATGATGTATAACGTTAAAAAAATGCTGTACTAACATTACTGCAGGAACATTTTGATAACGTTGAGAGAACTGTTATAGAACATTAGCTAACACTCAGAGAACGTTCCTTGTTAGCTGGGTAGAAGTTTTTTACAATGAGATTTGATCACAAATCTGCGTTACAACTTCCTGCTTTGTGTCTGCAATTAAAATCTCGATGAATCGTTATATTTCAACCCACACCGGCTGAACTGATAATGATACGGAGTCAATTACTGGTCTGTCTGATGAACTGAAGGAGATGTGGCAGAACCCTGATAAGATAAGAGGTCCTCAGAGGGGATGTGATTCTGGGAGGAGTGGGTCCGAGAACTCGGGCTCTTTAATAACACATTTAATGGAATCTTTTCACACTCGCTGATTTCCATCAAAGGCTAAACACCGGCAGAGATACGGTTCCCTCAGAGCATCTTTTGTTCTTTTAAACGTTTTCGGTTTCACAGTATTACATGCTGTGTCTCAGACCCTCACCGTGCATTTTCATATGTAAATAAATAAACCAGTTTGTTCCAGCTTTAATAAACCGATGTCAAGGCAACCCAACACAAACGTCCTTCTGTATTCAAGGACAAAGTGGTTTTCAGTAGTGCCTCGCACCCCGAGCAAGAATCATGTTGTTTTTGCTTTCAAAACGAAGTGGGTCCACATCAATACTGGCCGTAAAAGCGCACCATAAAACTGACCCGAAAATAATGCGTCCCCAGTGGCCTGTCTTGCACCATGGCATTCACTTCAAGGCATGGAGAACGCGTAACCCATGAACTTCAAAAAAACGAGACGTGTTTTAAGATGCGATCGAGGTTACGCGGGTTCTTGGATGATCAAAGATGAAGCTGTTAGTGGAGCGGACAAACTTTAATGTTTGCATTTCTGTGTCTGATGCAAACATTTGTGTGATCACCCGCAGCTTTTGAAGCATCAAACAAATGGCTTTTAAACCTCATTATACCCACAGGCAGAACTAACCAGTAACTAGTACCAGGACTTCTGAGGTATCAACCGGCCAGACTGACTAAAGCGATTTGAGGCTAATCACCCCTTCACCCCACCTCCATCTTCCAGATGCCAACCCCGGCAATGAATTGCCAGTCCTTGGGTGCCAGGGGCAATTAATCCTGCCTACCACCCCAAGGCCACATTCCCTGTCATGCTTTTGTACACACGCCCTTTTTTGCACTTCTGTTTCACTCGCGGTTACATATCGCTGCACACGAGGGAACGTGCAGTGCCCCATAAATCTGAAACCCTTTGAAAAGAAAGTCTAGCTCTGCTCTCTCACTCGCTTTCATTCTCGCCCATTTTCTCCATTTTGTTTCTTTTTATGTTCTTTGTTGCTTATTCTCTGTCTTTGGTTTCTCGTTCTGTTGTGATCTCATTTGGTTTTAAATATCTAGCGTCATCTCTCTTGTCCGTCCTCCTAACTCACCCATACGTGATATTCTCGTCCTCGTGGAAAGTGTTAACCATTTTAATTTAGTTAATCTGCTATTCGTGCACTTAATTACACACGTTTGCGCTCCGCTGGAAGTCGCACTGTCCGCTAATGCGCTTTCCTCAAAGTGATCGAATCTTTTGAACCGTCCGTCGTTCTCTCTTCCTCTCTTAATGGAACGAGCTAGCGGGCCCCACGCACGGTCCTTTATTCACACGGGTCCCATGTGGGCCTCCCCATACATCAGCACTATGGAGCTTTTCAGTGTTGGTATTGATCTTCATTATTGTCCTCACAGGGCACATGATTGGAGCTCCAGAAGTATGCGAGTGTGCAGTGTTGTTAAGACGCGCTCGCATACGAATCTGGTGCCGAACTGTAACTTTCTAAGTCTGTCCTGAAGCTTTTTGTCATTCATCTGTGTCAGCAGCCGTCTCGTTAGAAAGAACAGCTGAAGCTGAACGCTTACATTATAATAATGAAGCAAATGCAAAGTGAGAGAACAGAAGACAACGATGAACAAAGAACGTGCTGTTCTGTAAATTACAAATACAGTCATGATGCAGTTATAGATAATATTTATATTACAGTGTACAAAGCGTTAAATCAGCGTTTCTTAGCATTTCTACGCTTTTGGTCTTTTGTGTCCCCATAGTATCTGTCTATCTCTCTCTCTCACTCTCTTTCTGTCTCTTGCTGCTCTCTCAAAAATCGAAATCTGTTTAAGTGCCCACCGAGGTTTGCAAGTACCTCTGACTGGGAATCAGTGTGTTAGATAAAAGGGTTTTTAGTCCAGTTATAAAATGATTTGCCTTGTTAGAAAGATAATTGTCTCTCACGAATCTGTTGCCCTAGGAACATATTTCATAACAGATTGATTTAGGAGCGTGATTGCAATAAAAACATTCTGCTGCTGCTTATCTTCGCACACAAATCCAGACAGGATTCTCTGCCGGTACCTTCAGGAACAGCTGCTTTATTCCAGAGATGTAATAAACACTTCTTACATTCATGTGAGATACTAAATAACACACAGTGGTCAAGGCTGGTGCCTCCGTCACACAGATGCTTTCATCAGTCGCCGTTGAGGAAAGAGGAGATTTAATTGGACGGTTTGACTTCTGGATGATTAGATCTTAGGCTTTAGAGAACTAGACTGGCAATTTAGCCGTAACTTGAAAGTGAATGAACCCACCATTAAACACAGAGGTCTTAGTCAACCCCAACTTTACATTGTAAAATTGCAGATGTCTCTTCCTTCAAGATGTATCTTTGTCAACCAAGTGGTCTCACTTATAATGGACTCGCTGCTCTACGCAAAGCGGTTACTGTTTTTCTTCTGTAATGTTTGTCTTTGTTTGGAACTCTTTCAATGCGTCTCTGATGTTCGTACATCAATCCTCTTTTATAACTGTTGTCTGACCCCCCCCCCCCAACATTTTCAGACGAGCTCTGCTTCATAGAACCGTCAGCCGTCCTCCAAAGATTGTCGGTTTGAATTTCCCCCAAAGTTGTTGTTTGTTTTTTTTTGTCTGAAAAGTAGTTAAAAGGAAGTGGGTGGAAATCAGAATTGGAAGCAGTATGGAATTCCGGTGTGTTTGCCCCGAGGGTTTCTGAGGCAGTACGAACAATCTCGGCTTAATATTAATCCATATTTAATTAGGAATCACCCGCTGTCTGATGTGTTGTTCTCAGTGAAGTCAGGGCTTGTTGAGACGCTCGTGGGGTTGACATGGGATTTTACTATTAATAAGCAGGTCAGGTGGGAGGTGCCTAACAGGGGCCTGTTTTTCATTTCATGCGTGTTTTTGGATTATTATGCCATGCTACTGGCTGAACAGTATTTCGTCGGCTTTATGGGAAAGCATCTGCGGTTCCCGCGCGGCAGTATTTGTTTGAACTAATCTGAAGGGATTGCGTCAGTATTTACAAGTTATAATCAAACATCAAATAGATTCTGCTGTAAAGAAGATACGGCACACGGGTGTAACTTAGTCTTTTTAAGCATGAAGTCTTGTCCACTTTGCAGTGTATTCGACTATAACCGAGACCCGCCCACTTAGACAGGAATGGTCTGAGTGACATATAAAGTGACCAATCAGAGTTTCTGTTTCGTGTGTCGTAGAGGACGACGGCTGAGTTTTCATGCGAGTTTTGAGTGTAACAGGCATCAGGCGGTTAGTAAACAGACTGTGGGCGCTTGGTGGGCGCGCCGTCTGGTGTTTAGAGTAGCTGTGATTGTTCTGAAGTGGTACATGTAGCTCTGTAAGTTCTTCCATGAGATACAGGAAGTTTTCTAGGTACCGTGAGTTCTTTGTAAAAGTTCTGCTTCCTCAGTTCCTGGCAAAACTTTCACAACTGTAATAAGTTTACAGATTAGCAGCCGCCTCCGCCATCAACCCACAGAAAACAGTCGTGCTGTGGTGAGGGCACACAGGAGAAAACAGCCGGTGTTGACTTAATGTCAGCAATGCTTTTAGTTCTCACCCTGCCTTGCCTGGTGAGGGCCAAGAAAGAGAATCTAATTTATCTCAAGTCTCAGAGGCATGATGACTGCCATATTTTGACACATACACACACACACACACACACACACACATATATCCACACTCTTGGGTAAATAGTCTTCCACCAGTCTCTCTCTCTCTCACTCACATGGGCGTTCAAGCATGCCGAGGCATTCACAGTCCACCAATGAGTTTTCAGATGATTGACACCGTGCGGCCTCTCCGAACCGCTATTGGTACTCATCAGAAAAATGTCTCGGCCAATGAGGGGCTCGCGAGTGCGCGCGGGTCTTCATTCGTTTAATGAATGCGTTTCTTCTGCTTTCTTTTCCAGAAAGGGATTCCCATCGGAGCCTTTTGCAAAGACTTCAATGAGAAAACCAAAGATCTCAAGGAAGGCATTCCTCTACCCATCAAGATCCACGTCAAGGTAGCGTAACTGCTAATTCTGAACGGCTAATTCTGTTTCTCGTTTTACATCGACAGCACAACGGCAATCAGTCACTCGTAATGATCGCATGTTATTCGATGCGTCTTCCTTTCATGCGTTTTTTCCACGTTTTTGTTTGTTTACGCGTCCCCGGAGGTGCTCGTTTACATGCGCATCTCAGACGCATTAGCAAACAGTATCGGATGTGTCCTGCATGCCAAAGCGTGGATTAGCGCTTCTTCTGCCATTATGACCAAATGAAGGTTTTAACTGAAGTGAATTCAGCAGAAGAACAGCTTTCTCTAACCCAGTGTGACTTCTGTTTCTTCAACAATAGGAATTTCTGGACCACAAATCACTTAAAAAAACATTACTTACACTTTTACTTGATAATATATAATTGATCACTATCAGTGTCCAACTGTGTGTATACATCCATCACAAGAGAACATTTTCAATACAATGTAATTTCCATCACATCTCTAATGATTTAATTGAGTGTCGTGTTTGATTTGCATTCTGCAGTGGGAATGATTTTGAATATGTTGACTGCCTTTTTCTTACATAAGGTGATTTTATGTACCTAAATACACACAATTAAATGCATTCATGTATTATATGCATGTACATTAATTTACATTTACATTTATTCATTTAGCAGACGCTGAAATCCAAAGCGAGAGTATTAAACATTTTGTCCTAAAAACCAACAAGCCGAGTCTACAAGCTACATTTACAAGTAGACATTGTATTTTGTTACTGGAGAATACGTACAATATAAATACACTTTTATGCATAATTTGGAACACTCATACAATTTAAGTTGTTTTTAAATCATTTTTAAGCAATAAATATCAAAAAGGTTTAGGGTTATTCCACTAATGTCTTAAGTAATTATAGTGTAATCGTAAAATTGCGATGAACTGTGTGATTCTTTTTCTATTTTAAGAATCAGCATCTTTTTCTAGCATGAAGCTAAAACAATATAAAATACACAAAAGACATTTAACAAGTAGTAATCATACCTGTACAAAGTTCTCAAGACAGTTTTAATGTGACTTCAATATATCAGAAAGAGAAAATAAATCTGTACAAGTCCGTTAGTTTTATTAAAAACAAATCCCTGGATCTGAGAAACCGTCTGAGGGATGCAGACAGATGGAGAGTATGAACGGTTTATCTCCTCTCAGCTTCTCACAGGCTTACACAGGTTTGTTCTAATCTTTTAGTCCAGGACGCACTTTCTGTTCTGACTTCTGAGGTCCAAAACCATAATGTCCTCGGGCTCAGTGCTTCCGAGAGAAATGGGGACATTTGGACAAATCCTTCACTTGTGTGAATTAGCAGCGTGTTAGCAGACACCTCTGGTCCTTCTGTCTCTTCTCATCCGCTCTCATCGTTCATTCAGCCTCCGTAACCAAAGAGACGTCTCCTGACGTCCTCCGTTTTTTAAACAAAGATGGATTGATGCTTGGCGAGTCAATGCAGAGCGCAGGGTGATCCAAGGCCCATTATGAAGTTTGGGAGAACTCTGCTTACAGGCAACGTTCTCAGAACATCGTCTAACATTCTCTGAAAGTTCTCTCAAAGTAATCAAAAAAGTTTTGCAGTAACATTAGTAGACCGTTTTTTAACGTTTTATATATCATTTATCACAAGCGCTAATCATATATCATAAAAGTTGTGTATGTAATGTTTTGAAGACGGTACAGATTTTAAAACGTTTGAATAACGTTCTTATAACCAAGCAACAACATCTCAGCAATGTCTCGAAAAAAAGGTTTTGAACGTTCCTAGAATTTTTTTAATAAAGTTTTTAATGTTTTTGTTACTCAATGGAAACGCTAGAGAAATGTTCTTTCAACCTAAAATTGTTAGCTGTGAAATGGCTTCATATTATGGAGGGGTCATTGATCACAAATTCTCAAAGTGGCACGATGGTGTGAAATGAGAACTCTTACAGCAAGTCTCCATCTTTTCTCCATTACCGAACTGTTGATTAGCTCCTGTGTGATTTCAATTTCACCTGTTTCAATAACCTTCTGTGTCGCCGAGTGAAACGGGGTGATGGTGTGGACATTCAGAGGAAATTATATGGCCACATTATGCTCCAGCACCGGCGCGAAAACCTCTCTAGAGTGTTTTAATGTCTCTGACTCATGTCTAATGTGCAGTCGCAGTCAAACCCCAAACACATCATCGTCTCGTCTGAGTCGTTCTGCTACGGTTTGAACCCAGACGCTTCTGTTGTAAAACTACAGATCTTCAGCAACAATGTCACCTTCATCCAGCTCACCCTTTTGTTTTATATGTCTGGTGCAGTGGCCTGAGGGTGCAGACTGTCGGTCTTTGCAGTTGATGTTTCTCTGCAGGTACATCAGTTCCTGTTCCAGGACCAGCTGCAAGATCTTTGTGGAAGCAAGATATAAAATGTGCATTTCAACGATAACGA
>JAZGTI010016708.1:0-12615 GCA_036877585.1 Botia kubotai
TAGTAATGGAGCAAGTTGCTTCAAACCACCAGCCTACAGTTCAGCTAATGAACTATATCCATTGGTAGATGAGTTGTTTATTGCTAAATTACAACTAGACTAACGAAACGACTTTCGACGGTTTTAATTTTTGTTCATATTTTTATTTTTGGATCGTGTGTTTTTCCCACCTAGGGCAGCGAGTGAGTCACTCGAGCGACTGCCGCTAATGCCCCTCAGAAATAACAGACACGACACCCTTGTTAATAATAAATGTTTTTATTGAACATCTGTGTATTTTATCATATTGCTGTCGCCATTGTTTCACGAAATCAAGAAGCCACCAGAGGCCGTGCCGTACCACGGTCACAGGTTACCATGGCAACCACCCCCTTCCCCCCCAAAATTCTGTGGTAATCCTTGCCTTAATCCACTCCAAGATAAATGCTTGCTAATCTAATAAACTAATTCTGTTTTAGAAAACAAACAAAAAAGGTCACCCGTAGTCCTGATGCCTAGATTCCAGATAGGACTAGTGGGCGGACATTAACGTCACCGAACGCCATAAGCCCATTTTGGGGCGGAGCTATCTATTTGTCCAACCAAATGCAGATGGGGGCGGGGTCTTCGGGACACCGTTTTTGGAAAGCGATCGTTGTTTTCGTCATTGCGTTCGGTGACACCCGCGGTGCGGAAATGACACACTTCGTCTTTGAATCTATAACTGAGTGACAGCTGGCCATTATGTAGCGTTTTCCAGTGTCAGAGAATAGGCCCACCGTCTGCCTTTCCATCACATCTGAACCTGTCTGAAGGGCATCACAGACGGAGCGGCCCCTCAATTCCGACTCCGCGCTCCTCTCGGCTTTCAAGGCGCTCGGCTAATTCCAACACTAAGCTGCGTCTACCCTGAGGAGGCACCGAAGGATACAATACTCGCTCAGTCCATTAGGAACCGAAGCAGCTGCCTCAGCTTCAGCCGAGAAGAGATTCAATTTCCATGGAGCTGAAGAGAAGCTTGAAACCTCAGAATGGGCACAATAACAAATTCCATGAAATTAATAATTAAAGACAGAGAAAGACTGCGGGGAGCAGGACGAGTCGATAAAACCATATCCCCGTTTTCAGATATAAACCCGAGTCTCACAGCCCTTAGAAACACGCCTGGCTAAAAGAAAAACCATTTGAAAGCCTTGTGGCATTTTCTGTTCCTCGGCGGTCCCTTCATCTCTCGCCGTGCAGTTCTTCCCATCGGCTGTTTGAAATTCAACCTTAAATATAATACCCATTGTTCACCCGTGTGACTGACAGTCTATTGGCTTGTGTTGAAAACAACGTGGCGAGATGTTCCTCACGATGAGACGACGAGATAAAACGATGACCAAGCAGCGACGCTCAGTTTTCCATTTACATCGAATGAAATATATTACTTACAAAGAAAAATGAGCACGCGGATCTTTTATCTGAAGCAGCATTTTGTGACTTCCGCCTCTCTACCGCCACCTCTGTTTGACACATAACATTGCAGGTTATTTTATGTACTTTTCATTATGTATGCAAACTGACATTTCCCGGAAAAACAAACCTGATAGTTCAAACTATAAATGATAAACTTATTATATAGAGAGCTTAATTATTATTATATAGAGAGCTTAAAGAGACCATGTTGAACACTGATCTGTCATATACTTGCTCAATAATTGATTTTTGTTCATCTTTTAATCCCAAAAGTTACAGATTGCAGCTTTTTGACCCATCATTGCTATTTAGTGGTTAAACAATAACAATAAAAACAATATTATGGCTCCTTCAATTTGATTGGTTCACCTGCTTCCATTGGAAATGACAGACTCTTTACAATAAAGGGAACAAAAATTAATTATTTTGTCATTATTTGCTTATGTTGCTCCATGAATTTCGTTCTGTGGAGCACAAGAGGTGAATTTTTTTAACTTTTGAGGATTGGGGCTGTCAATGACAGAAAGACAATATAAAAGTATAAAAATAGTCTATTTGACTGAAATGTGCGTTGTTTCGCGAGTCTTCTAAAGCCAGCGATAGCTCTGTGGGATGAACAGACTGAAATTAAAGTTGTTACAAGAGGAGAGAAAAATAAAAATAACCCTTGAAATTTAAATAAAAATACTTTTTAATGACTTATTACCATTCTAAAAGTGGAAGTCACTTTTGTCAGCTTGTGTGTGAACCTATAATTGTGCAAATTAATTTAGAAAATAAATGCTTTGATCATTTTAAGAAGTTAACTTGGAACGGGCACGCTGCTTCTGTCTCTTTTAAAGAGTGTAGATTAAATAGTAAACAGAGTAGCAAATAGAGGAAAAGGAAAGCAACAATTAATTTATAACCGACTGTTCCAGGTACATCGCAGGCAGCTTTAGGAAGGTCCAAACCAGATGCGCCTGTGTTCAAACGAGAAGACCGAAAACACAGCAGCTACAAAAGCCTGTTGTCTCTGCCTCTGCTCTCCAGGGTTTAGACACAGGGGAACATTTTCAGATAGGAAAGGGGCTTGTTACTTCTCCATTACCGGCAATGTGGGTGTCTGTCTCTCTCGCATGGAGGATGGGGCTCCTGAAAGCACACAGTAAATGATCTACCAGCCACGAGAGCACAGAGCCAATTAAAGCCCACAATAGAACTATACAGAATACCTCGACTGCTCCAAACAGGCATATGGCTGAAAAGTACCTCATGGTGAAACCAGTGTCATCCTCCATGGGCAGAAGTTTGGAACCTCAAACACGTGAGAAACTTACAGCAGCATCATTAAACTGGTCTGGGTTTAGGGGCCATACAGATGGAGAAGATTTGATTGGCTGAAACTGATATGAAATTAGATGGTTTAATAAGCACATTTAATCCTGTCTGTCACATAGTTAGAGTTATCTTCAGCCCGCTTATGTGTACTACAGTCTATGATGAGAAATCAAAGGCAAGCAGAACTGAGGTTTCAGTGATCGTACAGTATCTGTGGTCACGTGTGTCAGCTGAAGACTTATTGTGAATACGGGTGGGTATTGATCGTAGGTTGTAATCATTGACTGTACGATTTTATTTGTATGCATTTTGGGTACTGGTGTGAAACTACATGACAAAACGAAAACATTCTCATTATTCTTAACTAATAAAACACAAAATCATTTACTCTCTAATGTACATACTTTGGCCTTTTTGTTGTATAAACATTATATACCTTATCTTTACTATTAAGACTGTGCGCGATTTATGATTATGCATATACTTTATGATTAGTCTTTTCTACATGTTTACCAGAGGTGTAAATAGAACGACATGGAAAACATACACATGCACAACATGGTATTCGTGTGCAGATTAAGCATGTGCCAAACGCCTTCATTTGAAGTTTGTCAGTGGCCTCTTTAAAGCGCGCTGATTTATTCATGTATGTTTAGCACCAGGCCTAAAGCAGAGGGGAAAGGAGGTCACTCGATCCTTCCTCCCGCCCCGAGCCCCGCGCAAACCCAAAAACGCGACCGTGGATTTCTTCAGACTCAAGGATCAAAGACTGCGGCTCACAAGAGTCGTCGCGGGGACAAATAATTCAGGGGACAGAGCCCACCGGGGAGAAGTGCACCGGTACACGTGTGTGTGTGGTTCGTTATTGCCCATATAGTCCATGATCTCTCCTCCCCACCTGCGTTTGCCGCAGGCGCAGAGACGCAAAACACTCGCCTTCCCTTTGGTGCTGAAGTGATACAGATGAAAGATTTGAGAAGCGCGATTAGGGAGTGACAAACAGGATTACATGCTGTTTGCACCTGGTTGTCATAATTAGAGCGCTGATGACAGGGGAGGAGATCATGGCGATGAAAAGCAAGCTGAGGTGAGCGTTTACGCAGCGCTGCGTGAGTGAGTTAAATATTCCCTCTGTAACCCTGAACAACAGTGTCAGGCTTTTAACAGTTAAGGCCCGAAAATCTTTGTAAGTGTATGAACCAAGAATATAATAGTTTTAAGTTTATTAAGTTTAATCATTTAGTCGTAAAGTTTTAAGCTCGAGAAAGTCTCCGTTTAGGGTAATACATGCAAGGGGTCACTGAAGTCATTTGGAGGCGGTCTGTGGGCGTCGTCACCTGAAGCCAACGTCATTGCCGTAGCAACGGGAGAGTAAGTGGCCACTGTGAGTTTGTGAATTATAAGATGTGTTCCAACATCATTGTTGGCCCTGGAACAGCATTAACCAATCAGATTGCAAAATTAGATGTAGGGTCCATGCTAGATTTTAGATTTAGGACTGGGTTAGGATATGTATATTTTATGTGTGTATATCTTTTATATTTAGCTGTTCTAACCTATAGGCTCTTATTTTTCTTTCATTTTAGGGGTCAGTTACAGGTAGGGCTTTAGTTTGGGACAGGAAAAACAGGAACGTTTTTCCAGGACCAACAAAAGATGTTGATCGAGGAACTTGCCTTGCTTTGCAAAATCACTGCGACAAAATTGTCTGGAAACGATTGTCTGCTTTTCCGATCACTTCATGATTCTCCCTCTAAAACTCCACAGACATCCACACGAAAACTCCAAGGCTTCGTTCCTTACGTTCCTTCTCGTTTGCGCATATAGAAATATGATATTTCCCACAGCCACATCAATATTAAAGAGATCTGGCGAGTTGAGCAAATTATGCAGATTGTGTTTTGAAAGTGCAGAAACACTTTTCTCACATCAGCTCTGGTTAAGCCGCTCCACCTGGGTGCGTTTTGATGTGAATGTGGGAGGGAGCGCTTCCATTAGCTGCGTTCACATTATTGATATGAGCCTTTTAAGGCTGGAGATTGGAGCGCGGGGAACAGAGGCTTTGCTTTTCAGCGACTGTTTTTAGAAGGAGAAAGTGCTGTCTGCACCGAGGAGAGGCTTTTGTTCCCGAGCCACGCAGCGTTGCACCCCACAGTCACAAAAACAGACGAAGAAATTGAACAGAAAGTCACATTTGTTAACGCAACACCTGTAGTCGGTAACAAAAATAGCATTAAATAAAGCAGCGTTACGAGCAAACGGCGTTTGAGTGTCTAACTAGCAAGCTGCTCTTTGACAAAGCTCCATTTTCACGAATGTTTACTCTTTCATGTTATGTTGTCGGTGTGCCGTGTGTACCCTGAGTTTATTTGCAGTAGTGTGAGAGACGCTGTGAACTTTTACTGTAAAAAAAGGACACGTTTAGAAACAGAGGTGCACGCGTTAGGAATATTTTAGTGGGCGTGGCCTAGTGATGTCAAAGTATGATGAACTTACACCATTGTAGAGTATGATGTAAACAAAGCCCCGCTGGTCAAAGAAAAAAATGTGTTTTAATCAAAGTGTAAAATATGTATGTAAATAAATATATATATGCATAATGTATTTATATTAAAGGCAGGGTAGGTGATTTTTTTTTCCAGAAACATTTCTTATGCTGGCTGAGAGTCTCATCACCTCCTGATAGCAATCACTAAAGTGGTCTAAATATATTTATATAAATGTATATCTTTGTGCAAGGCACAGGACCATAAAATTGCCATCCAATAATTGCATTCGGCCAGAACACAATGATAGGATGTCCTGCTTGCCTGTCAAACTATGTACTGTATGTGTTTATGTGTCGGAGCAGGCGTGGCTTTCAGGAGCGCCCTGAAGGGAGGGCGGAATCTTTAAACCTTATATCTTTATTAAATAACTGTCAAAATACCGGACAATTTGTTTGTATTGTGTGTATTAACTGTAAAATAAGATGAAAACTTTGTAGTGCCTAGGCAGAATTTATCAAAATTTGTTGCTAAAGCATTTAGTATTTTGAAAGAAAATAAAATCAAAGTCACTTTGTACCTCAGGGAACCTTTGGCGTCAGTTGGTGCCTCACTAACCTGAGGCACTCAGCTCAGTGGGGGCCAAGAGTTTACTATACACCTCCATTTCCACCAGCCAGGGCTGTGTGGCATTAAAAACTAAATTGTGTATTTCTCTATGTGAACTCTCCAACAACCTGCAAAGCCAAACACACGATTTTAAAAACATTCTTATTCGTATCAAAGGTGAAGCATTTGCCCGCTTGTATTTTATGCTTTATGACATCAGCAAGAGGGTCCATGCCCTGCGGTCATTATGTTTCTTAACAACTCTTCTTACATCGAGGTTTTGGCCTTAGGACTGTCATAATATGCAGGTTAATTCTGAGCAGGACAAAGGAGGGACTGTGAACTTCATGCAGGTTTTTAATGAAGGCTAAATTTAGTGAGTAATTGCGGTGAAGGTGCTCTCATTAAGAGCCACAGGTGCTGTGTACTTCTCACCAGATGCCTGCTGCTTTCTCACAAAAACCTTTTTTATGAACAAGTTCAGATCAAAGATGAGCACTTTAGGTTCTTGTCAAAAAATCATCCTGCATTTGCCACACGGCGTTGATGTTTGTGGAGAGTTTTGCGTATGCCTTGGCTGAGCAGATGATTGCGTGTCCCTAATTGGCTTTCAGTCAGCGGGCTGTTGTGGTCTGATCCTAACTGATGTGTCTCCAGCTCTGCCTGTTTCACTTAGACTATAAATAAAGGAGGGAAAATAAAAAATTACGGCATGTAATCTTCTGGCATTTTGGCAGCGCCATTTATATTTGCATTTGCGCTTCTGTGTTTTGAAAATGGGATTTCTTTCGGGGGAGAAAATAGCGTTTCTTTCTGATGCAAAATTGTCTGGAACTCACACTGAGAAATCCAATGAATGAGAATCAAGTGTTGAGAGTCTTCATCATGTTTACAGTCTCGAGTCATTTTGCGTTAACTGGCGTATTCCGGCCAACTTCTCCCCACTGAATTCGCACCGTGCGCGCGTCACACGAGCGCGCGCAAATATCGCAATGATACATCAGAGGAAATGATTTGTTTAGTTTCAAATGAGACACGCGTAATTCGCGCGATGCTATTTCAAGCTCCATTGAAACCGAACCTTCGGTGCACTTTCAGAGTCTGATAGGAAAATGTGTATCGGCTCTTGTCATTTTCCATCAAACCTTGAGACATCTTGATTTTTTATGAGAACTCGCTGTCAGGAACAGTTTACTTGACAAGACGGTTTGAAAACACATCAATCAATCGGACGATAAACATGGCTCACGTCAGCTCCATTTCCTGTCTGCTCTCTTCATTTATCCCACTTGTGAAGATGTCCTTATTATGTCACGTCTAATTAGCAAAACCTCTCAGGAAACAGAGACCTCTGGATTGGTGGCACGCTGGCAGGGGCCGCGATTTTTGGCGTATCAATTTTGACACGAACGCATTGTGCTCCGTTTCTTTGAATATCTTTTTTTACAAAGCGAATGCTCCAAAAATGTGTAAAATATCCCTCTAAAATGCTATTAAGTCAAGCCAAGCCAATGTAAACACAGTTGATTTACGGTGGAGAAAATATATTTTATTCCAAACCGGCCGGTAGTGCGAGCAGATAGAGAAACGCTCTCGAAATACGTATCTGTGACAATGTTATGAAATTGAGGATGACACCTCTAAAATTACCCAAACCTTTTCAGAGCAACGGCACACTGGCACTTTTAAATGAACAGCTCCTGTTTTCAAAACCCAGCAGCGCTCTATCAGCGCGGCCGCGGAGAGTTTTGTGAAGGGCCGGTTCTAATCGCGAAGGTTCCGTGTTTTTGGCAGGGGAAGGCAGGTTCCAGATAAGGCGCGGATTTACACTCAGACAAGATTAGAAATCCGTGAGGCTGTCACACAGCACGCATCCTCTGTGCAACGCGGTGATACTGAAACTAATCTCAGGGAAAACACACTAGAGATCCTGTAACTGAACTCTAGATGGGAAGCAATGGGCTAATCTATCTGCATTTGCACCATCTCGCACTACAAAAGAAGACTGTGGATTGAGACAGTGCGTGACGTAGTCTGTGAATGGACCTTTATGAAGTGAGATGGTGCGAGTGTGGTCGGGTTCTGTAGAGATATGACAACAGATCGTATCTTAGCCTGTGGAAGAAACTGTTGGTACAAAATAACAGGGCGGGTATGTGCAATGTCCTAAATACATCAAAAAAGTTAGCTCTGAGTGCTTCCCTGAAACTTATTCATGATAATAATAATAATAATAGCTAGACATGACAATGACAATGTAAATCTACAGGATTTTTAGCATCTGACAGAAACAAATCTGATTGCAAAAGTCTGATTGCTAAGAAAAGTAAAAGTAATTTTCCTAAGCTTGTTTTTTCCACTGGGAATTGACTGGATCTAGAAAAGTATGTGTTTGAAAACTTGCAGCAGACTGACCGTTGTGGGGGGGAGTGGTTATCAACTCTGGCTCCGCCCAAGCTGTCAGACTGAGATCATCAGAGAAGGTTAGCCGTTCCAGAGGGGAAGTATATTCTCTGATGTTAATAAAAGATTGCACATCAGAGGTCACATGAATAAAAACAAACGAATACAAATAATGATGTGCGCAGATAAATCATTTATAATAGCCACTGCATTATTTCATAAAAATATATATATAATAAAACAAAAACAATAAAAAGAGCAAAAAAGTTTAGAAATTAAAAAAAGTTTTCATTGCATGGTGGTGACCTTAAGGGGGTTTGTTCCAATCCCTAACAGTGAGCTATAGCAAAAACAAGCACAGTTTTTGCAAGCACCACTAAGAAAACGCTTTCTACAATCGTGAGATGTTGGTTCATCCGGATAACACTGTGTGTGCACGCCTGAGTAACCATGCTCAGCTCATTACTAGTCTAAATGATACTACTTTGCTCTAAAATATTTAACAACATGGGTTTAAGAGCTCATTAACAAATTGGTCAATTCAGCAGCCGATAAACAGGCCCATATGTTTTACTGAGGGTCCCATGTGGGCTCGTTCACAGCAGATAAAACATATAATGGCTGTACGATTGGAATATTATTGGATAAAGAGACTTTACACGAGTCAGTATGTCATATTTGAATCTAATAATTTTTTTTAATAAACAGGCAAAACTGGAAGGCACCTAATCTTCTAGATGACACCGTAAAGATGGAAGTTGATTTTCTGTGCTGTTCAGTTCTCCATCTGGAAACCCATCTGCACGTCCAGTTTAATGGATCTGATTCCCACTGCATACAATGCTTACATGAAGGTTAATGACTGGACAAATCGTAGCATGCTAAGGTCATGCATGAACCACAAACAGGGCCGGCGAAGGTAAGCAATACTTTATTTGACTGTACATGCCAAAGACAGTCTGTGGATTGATTTAATCATTTTTTCAGTCTGTTCTTAGCCAAAGCTATTCTGTGACAAAGCAATTAACACGGCAATAAAGCGAGTCTTTGTGATAGCATCGCTTGATTTAAAGCAATTTAAAATGTGTTTGCCGTAGTCATGGCTATAAAGCGGTCCTCATTTGCGACCTTTAAAAAAGACACAGAGCTAGTCAAACAATAAGCTCTGATTCTATGAGCTGTGATCTCCATTTCACAGAAAATAAGAGGTTAACTGCTGTGATAAGAGAAGATTGATTACCGCGTGCCGTAGGAACTTTTGATATTGCATGTAGCCCTAAGGTGGAGAAGGCGCATTAGCTGCACCTGCTGTTGCATTAGCCACATCTGCTGCTTATTACAGTGTTTCAAGTCACATACCTCCGCATGATGTGCACCAGCTGGACGCATTAGCTGAGAAGCGTTCCGCTTGTTTGAAGCTTTAATGGTGGATCTGCGATCTTATGCGAAGCATAAGTTGGAAAAGTTTGGGCAGTTTGGTGGTGTTGATCAAGTCGAGATGAACTGATGATCATTGCATTGATGTCGTTGATCATTTTTGCATTATTTTTTATGCAAATACTAAATGACATTACTAACTTCATAACAGACATATATTGGGTGTCAATGCATAATGACTTATTGATAAAATGATTGAATAGATTAATTAATTAAATATTGATTTTGCACTGTTTCATTATGTAAAAAGACTGCATAGGAATTTGAGCCTTTTCGATTCTTTTTTAAAGCTGCAGTCTGTAACTTTTCTTGGGCAAAAAAAATGAACAAAAATCCGTTTTTGAGCAACTACATGACAGATCAGTGTTCAGCATGATCTCCTTACCTTACCTCCTTACAATGGTACGTTTATAATAATGACTTAATCATTTTAATTTTAACTGTCAGGTCCTATTTGCCGGAAATATCTTGCTGTCTTTCTGTATGGTCTCATTTGACTTCAACACACACAATAATAAGTATGGAAAGTAACCTGCAATTTTATGTTTCAAACAGAGATTTAAAGCTTTAAACTTATAAATGCCAAACTATCATACAGTAAATTATACATTCTGTCCGCGATCACGCAAATAAATTTTACCATAGAATGTAACAACGAACCATTAGAATTAGATATTCTAGAGAGCCAAATAACAACTGGTGGGTATCACATGGTTTGTAGTCGGTTCAGCTGCATTTTGTGGGTGTATCAGCTTATCTCAGTCTGTTTGTGAGCGTGTCTATGCGGTGGACAGAATTCGAGCACGAGTTTCTGGCTGTGTTCAGAATGCACACGTTCAGATGAGCAGTAAAGATAATCTATCAGAGGTTTTGAACAACAGTACACATGGACTGCGAGGAGGCATTTATCTCCCCGGAACAACACAAACACAGATCTGCTGCCCTGGAGACTTCAGCTGCTTCAGCACATCACCATCCCTCTTCATATTCCACTGTGTCTAATTAGCCAATGCAGTCCAGACCACATTTATAGACCCAACGACACACACATACTTAAACACACTAAGAGTCCGTCCTGGAATTCACATGTAAATTAGATTTTGGAGTTCAGAGAGATTCCTTTCTACTATTATTGGGAAAGCTACCTGCAAACAGCTAGGCAAGCTGGCTAGCTGATAGTTGGCTACACTATTCATTTTAAATTAGTTTATGTTTGCATGGTTCACGATGTTGCATTGTTGCAAAGCATCTTTACATATAAAGAAAAACGAATACTAAACCGTAATAGCAACTGGTAACTCGATAGACTAACTTGTACTTGTCACAATCGCTTCTGTTTCCTCTGTAGTAAAGCTACACGCACAATACAAATACAAACGCGATGGTAAAAACAGTGATGCAGCATTATTAAAAAAAATAGTTAGTTAGTTGCTTCTTAACACTGGTTATACAGCAGGGGTGGGGAACCTTGTTTCTTGTAGACCAGTGTCCTGCAGGGTGTAGCTCCAATTCTGATAAAACTCACCTGCCTGTAGCCTTCTGGTAATCTTGATTAGCTGATTAGCTGCTTGGTGTGTTTGGCTGTCCTCTGAAATAAATCTAACAGAAGGGACCAGTGCGTATTGGATTAAACTCATATTCAGTAAATTAACATTTGTGTGTTAATGCATGCAATAATGCATTTGTGTGGTAATGCATGTAATAATCAGATTCCAGAGGCAGACGATGGGTGCAGACAGCCATCCACGGCAGCAGAGCAGAATGAGGCAGCAAGTTCTCCTGAGGAAAATCATACTGATGTTTCCTGACAAGCTTCATTCCACAGGAGAGAGGGTCTGTCACAGGACGGAGTCGCCCAAACGCTTGCCTGAGGCTGTCTCCCCCACTGACTCGCATACAACAAACACAACACTAAAAATAACAGCATGGAAAGGTAAGAGAAAACGATGCTGAAATATCTACGAAAAGTTCAATGTATAACTTTTCTTTAGGAACCAGTAGATTTCATGTAAACATTAAATTATTGAACTTGTACTTCATTTTAAAGCAACAATGTTTTGGGTTTACGACAAATGTTTTAGTCAGCGTGACATTTTTATCCAAAGCAGATTGCAGGGCATTCAAGCTATGTATTCTGTCAGTATGTATGTTGAATGGGAATCTAACCCGCAACATTTTGCCCTGCTAATGCAACGCTGTTCCAGCTGAGCTGCGGTAACGCTGTTTGTTGCACCGCTTGTATTTTCTCCTCGTCTCTTCCTCTATTTTTACTTTCACTTTTAATGAAGCGTGATTGTTTAGCGGGCACATTAAAATCTGAATCACATTAACCATGATATTGGTTTGTACAGTGAGCCTGACCACTTTCTATTGAAATATTACAACTGTTTATTATTGAAAGCATCACAGACTCCATTTCAGTTTCTTGTTTGAAATCTCATTTATTTCCAATAAGAGGGTAAATATACCCCAATTAGAAACACTTCACTGAGTCTCCTATAAAAAAAATCTGTGTCTAATACACCAGATTCTAAAACTAAATGTATTCACATCGGAATACATGAATGAATGAATTGAATGATTCTCTAATGATTCCGTGCTGAGTCGACCTCGTGGGTGGAAACGTTCAGAAATTATTCAAACTGGTTTAAAAGTGTACGTTTGAATAGATGCTTCAGTGACTTTGTGGTAAGCTCTCAATCATCATGCAGATTTTTAAAACGGCAGCGAGGTCAACAGCTTTTTACTCACAGAAGTTGCGTGATTACTGCGTGAACCTGTAAAGCAGTGTTTCCCAAACTTTTACAAGCGCACTCCTCCGATAAAGATCCTCTTTCTGGACTAAAACACAGACACACATGGACTCTCACTCCAGGTGTGACTAGCATGCAAAGTGAATCCAGTTATTTGTTAATGCTGAATG
>JAZGTI010016709.1:0-12614 GCA_036877585.1 Botia kubotai
TATGCTGGTTAAGTTTGTATAGAAACAGTCTAACTGTATTTGATCCGGAGCACATGAGAAATGATGTAATTCTATTGAAGTGGGTTGCCAGTATGAAATCTCCAGCTACTTTTTCTGGATGTGCTGTTGGCAAGTACTTTAGTCTTCATTCATTTGTTTAAAACAAAGATCTTAAAAATTTCCTTTAACATTGGGTACATTCCACAGACTATTAGAAGCCATTACTTTCAAAGGAGCATTTCAAAGCCATGAGATATGAATATTCATTAAGTAATTTTGGATTAAAGCTCATTAACCCTTTTGATTATTATCATTCTGTAATGAGGGAAGTTCAATTTACATGAGGTGTCGGGTCATCCTCAGATCTTGCCCCGCTGTGGTCGCCCCCCCACATGGAGCATGTTGTGGAGCTCCCCTGAGTTAAGTAAACATGAGGCCAACAGGGGAAATCAGAGGCGTTATCAATAACACAAGAAGAACCTTCTGGGGAATAAATCCAGCCCTGCAGACTCCAAGCCCCCGTTTGCCTGCAGAGCGATGCCAGTCAACAGGGAACGTTCTCAGAACACTGGCTAAGGTTCTCTAAAAGTTCTTTTCAAAGTTATCAAAAAACGTTCTTGCAGTAACATTAGTAGAATGTTTTTAACAATATATATCATATATAGTGGAACATTCTAAAAATGTTACTGAATTAATAAAATGTATGTTCATACACAGCAGCATGTAAATGCATATTCAAAAGCTCAAAAGTTTAGTGTGACGGCCCTTTAAATCTGGCACTAAATTCTCTGTGGATAACTTGTCATGACAAACACATTAAAAGTGCAACAATGTTAGAACCCATGATCCCAGGAGACCCATAGAGGCGAAACATCGCAGGTTAAATCGCCAAGAAAGGTTCCATTATAGAATCTCTGCTAGCAGATATATACGGAAGACGGAGCGTAAATGAGCCCCACGATTTTCTGCCTTTATGTTGGTAATGAGTCACAGGACAGTCTCATTGACGGGCTCAATGGATTCTCAGCAGGTTGCCTCTGCACTGTTTGGTCTGTACATCTCACACTGATCTCTGACTGTCAAACTGAGATGGAAATGAGGGGCTGGCTGCAGATATGCACCTCCTAAGTGGGACCAAATGACCCAGAAACATCGATTGCTGATAGTGAACAGCAGGTCTGGTCACATGAGGAGGCAGATTTTTCATTGCTCATAGGTTACTCATTTAAAGTTCAAGAGACTCATTGGGGTTATATTTACTTTAAGTATCAAATTTGTTTCTCTTTCAATTCCATGGGAGGGAAAAATACACGTAGATGAAACAACAGTTGTTCATGTGTGTTCCTGTAGCTCAACTGGTAGAACGTTTGCAGTGCAAAAGTTGTAGGTTTGATTCCCAGGGAACACAACTACTGCATAAATTGGATGCACTATAAGTTGCTTTTAACCAAAGCGTCTACCAAATGTGTAAATGTAATCTCATTATTCTGGCTTTATGTATTTTGGTCACTTGGCAAATCTGATGTCTTGGGACATCTGAGCACAGTTTGAGACCTCTGCTTAAATGACTTTTGAAACTTTACTGGATACACATTTTTTTGTGTATTTTAGCAGAAAAGCAGGAGAATTTAGCTGAAGTCTCCATTTGATCTCAGTTAAATTACATTGCTGTCTGAGAAAGAACTGAGATGTTGAGGAGATCTCATTTGTCATTTTTCTGGCCTGTGAGTATTTTCTTTTTCTCTCATTCACTTCATCTGTCACTTTTCCCAGTTTTTCTCATTTTTTAGGAGGTGGATCCCTTCAGAGTCACCAGTTGGTTTAGTATAGCAGTAGAGGTGTTGTGTGGGACTGTGTGGGACATCTGCTATTGCTCTTTGTGTGAAACGTGGAAGAAATCACATTAGCTTGTCTTTGTCTGTGGCTCTATGGCAACTACAGTCGATGATGTCGACTTGGAGGGAATAAAATGAAGCGATAGAAGAGAAAGAGAGAGCTGAGGACAAACGAAAGGAGCTTAAAGAAAGACAGCAGATGCTTCACACATATTTACTTATCTCACAGTCAGTGATTGTGTGGACTGATCTGGCCGGCATCACACATAAGGATGAGACAGAACTGTGTGACTTTTAAGATAAGATTTTTTAGATTTCAGAAAGTGTAGTACTGTAAACTGAGGACGGCTTATAAAAACAAAGGAAACACATCCCAACTTTTGGTCATGCTTACAGTTTAAGTGTGACTTTTTTCAATCTTACAATACTTTCTTTTATCGATTTCTTATTCCACATGCAGAGACAGACAGTTGTGGATTGATTTCCATGTTTAACACTATGTCAATATGAAACAATATGAAACATAACTTCCTGTTATTTAATTGCAGAGAGTATGTAGTCTGGATGTACTGGAGTGATCCTATAGTGTATCTTCTCTCAATAGGCGCTAATCTGTGTGTAATCTAGGTGACATGTGCATCAAGAGGCAGAGCGGGAAACACTGTCCCACAGGACACGGCGTACGGTCTAAAAATCTGCATGCAGCATGTTCAACCCCAACCGCAGACGTGACGATGAAGGTTTGAGGGGACATGTGTGTCATACAGTCACAGAATGAAGGAGAGTGTGTGTTAGGCAGAAGAGCACTGTGACTTTTCCCTGTGTTTACTCATCATTGATGGCTAATACAGTACAGAGATATTGTTTCTTGGCTGTGGTCTGTGATTCACTGAGGAAATTTCTCTAGTATCGTCCTTAGAAAACGGCCCTGTTTTCTGTTAAAATGATTTATGCTTACCAGATACTGAAGAATCTTAAAGTCACTTGTTGCTTGAAAACAATTATTTTATGTAGAGTTTATGCTGGTTAAAATTTCCAGTCGATTTCCAGAAACAAAATGATGTTTTCCCCTCAGACTGTAATATGAATGACAAAAGAATATTTTATGACTTTGAAACAAACTTAATCCTTTGTTTTTGAGCCCAATCTATAAACCTATCAATAACTGTATGTAATAAAATATTGTCGCGTGTTGGAAACACACATTTTATCTTTTCTAGAGCCGGTGGATTTATTTAAACCTACAATAATCAATGGAATCATTTAATCTTATGTAAATCTTTTGGCACAATGAGATTTACATTGTGCCAAATGTGATCTCCATTGTTAACGTTCTCTGTCTGCTCTAACGAGCTTGCGGTCTAAGCAAAAAGCTAATGAAAACATGCAGGGCTCTTCATAATCATGCCAGTAAATATAGTTTTAGGCATTGCTCAATCTGCAGCCAATATCTCTGGCACTTTTATCAAACTATTGACATATTGAAAAAGTCCCACGTCTTGTTAGTCCAGAGTTTTCAAGGTTAAGTAGAGCTGTAGGCTCTGTATGTGAAGATCTATCCTGAAGGTTTGGATGCATTGCCGGCTCTATTGTTATATAAGTGTATTGCACAATTCAAGAGAGTAAGTAAAGTTTAGAGCAGTTGCTAAACATTCAAGAACACCAGAGTTTACATAAGTTACTCTCAGCCCCTCAGAACAACAAAAGTTTACATGACAACTCCCATTTCCCAAACATAAACCACATTTTCTATTGTATGTTGTTTATGTTTCTGAATGTATATTTGTATAAGCTTAAACGTATATTTATAAGCAGCCCGGTTACCAATTTGCGCCGCATGCTTTGGTGTGCTGGTAATTTTTCAGGAGGTTTCTGCAGGGAGAACTGCAGGTAGGTCCATTAGCCGAGCTCAGTTTCCACTCGCTTCTCAATGCATTTGTTACACTTTCTTAAAAAACATGACAAACCTGCTCTGCACTCCTGGAGCATGTGCCCGCCGCTGAGATTTACTGTTCGCCATAATCGCTCACAACTGTTCAGCCGCACTCAGATGGATGCCTGGACCATAAATCCTGAATACGATACAATCGCACACAGTCAGACATCAGCGCAGGTTCAAACAGACCAAAAGTGGCATAACATTCCCTGATTTTTGGTGGATCAGATCAAGTGGCTTTGCCGAATTCCTCTTGGCATTGTTTTGACGGGTCATTTTGTCCATTAAATGGTAATATCTAGTTGTGCGTTTTCTTTAAATAGAATACTGAATGTTTGCGCAGATGCATGACATCACTTTTAGAATTGGTAATCCATCTCAGATTTCTTTACCGTTGTTTTGTATTTATTAGCAATAGCGCTGTCACAATATCAGATTTTCATTACATTACTGTGGCCAAAAGTATTTATGATATTCTTGTATGGAACACGTGTAGTATAACCACAATATCAATAATCATGTGTATTATTATCACAGTTATTGTCAATACCCGCATATTGCGTCACCCCAATTAGCTAATATAAAGTTTTCATGAGAAAAACATATTAAAAATTTATATGTTAAACAGTTAAAATGCCTTGATAAACGACGTGAAACGACAGTACGATCTAGGAGAATCTGATTGGCTGAGCACATTATGAGAGCCAGACCTCCAACTTTCAGATTAGACTCGCATGCGACACTCATCCTGGGGTGAGAGAGCCATTGAGGTATCAAGCTCAGCAGGGGCCATTTCTGTTGGTTCATTGTGGGTCTAAAGTGGCGAGGGACCAGCCGGCTGTGCCTTTGTGTTTGCCCCTTTACCTCCTCTGTCGTGTCACCAACTTTTTCCTGCTTTGACCACCAGTTGGGCCAATCAACAGATGGAGCAGAACCACACAAAAACAGAGAGAGCCTTTCACTGCTGACACACAGAAAGCATCAATTCTTCACTTGATGATGTAGACAATGCAGTGGTCCATTAGTTCTCCACATCAGTAACCCATGGGAAGACCTGAAGACCTGAATTCTGATTGGTTCGTAAAGACAAAGAGGTTTCTAAAGCAAAAGAGTTGACTGTAAATCTACCTTTAGGAACTTTGGGAAAAATGGTTTAAAAAAAACGTAGATACAGTGCTTCGTGTTTTGGAGAATTTAGAAGATTTGGTGAGCCATCAAAATGCAGTAACTCCAGCTTTCTTCCTGTTCTCATTTTAGACTCATTTGTGCCTTCAAACGTTCTAATTTGTTGTTCTTTTGTCTTTTTGGCCAACATTAAGGATGTTGAATTAGATTTCCTGATAAAGCTTGACTTCTGGCAGAGTGGTTCAGAGCTGTCTGAGAACCTGAGACCTGGTCTACAAAGAATGAGGTGAAGGCCATTCTTGGAAATTGATGTTTCATCTCCATTCAGGCTAAAACTGTTTAAAAAGCAGCCTTTGAAGAAAGTAAATCTCGGGTATGGTTGACATAACTGTGCTTTTGTGTAATACATTACAGACTTGCAATAAATTAACAAAAAAGTTTGGTATTGTGTAGTATTTTGCTGTGATTATAACATCAAATAATAAAGGATAGACTTCTTAAGTCGGTTTTCATGACATTAATAACTGTTTGGGTCATTAGGCTGTTTATTTATTTAGTTGATTAGTTAGTTGGTTGGGTGGTTAGTTAGTATTTCACATTGGGCATCATGTCAACATGGGTGAGAACCTCACTTTTTAAAGAACCTCACCAAACCTCCCATTTGACAGTGTGTTAAGGCTGGATTTTGTCAGTGTGGTGTCAACAGCAGTCGGCAGGTTACGGACACTCTGGGGGTATGAGAGCATTTTGTGGGAATAGATCAGGACAGAAGGATATCTTGGACACATCAATCAACAGCACCAAACCCAGAGGGCCTGCCTGCAGAGAAGACACAGATTTGTAAATTGCAATGAAAGCTTTATTACTGCAGTTGTGAGCTGATTCATTCAGATGCTTAGGGCTGTATGTATTAGGGATTAAGCAGTGCATGGCCTGATAATAACATGAAAATGCATCATGTGTTTCATTTTCCAGTAAACACAAAATGCAAGCCAAAAGAAAGTTGGAAAATTTCCTTTTTTCCAACATTAATCTTGTTTGTTAAACATTTGCAATAGTTGATGTTCAAACATGATTTTTGATTACATTTTGATACAGCGCTTCTTAGAATCAAGGCTCTTAATGTCGACACAGAGAAGGAGAAAGAACACACGCCACAGTCTTGCTCATTCATAAATATTAGGGCTTCTCAGATAGAGTTTGTTTTGTCACTGAAACCTAAAACCACAGAGCCCAAGATGTGCCTCAGGCAGAACGAGAATTCTTGCTTACAGAAAAGACCCCCTGACTTCTAAGAGCAGGAAAAGGCTTTCGATTTAGTCGGCTCTTTTATTTGTTTGAAAGAAGGTCACGCTGGCTACTTGTAGGATGTTTCGGGATCACGGATCTGTCTGTGAGTTCTTTAAAACTGCTGTCTGGTAGACTGAGGCAGTGCTACTAGAGAGGCAGTGGAGCGAGTCTAGGTGAAGTGTGACCCAGGCATGCAGACTGAGTGTCGCTGTACTGTGGCCCTTAAGTGTCTGCTTCATGGATCCATGAGCCACAAAGACAACTGGAAACTGACAAAAATGTTTTTATTGATTGGCTGATCTATAAGAGAATCCATGCACTGTGTTAGCAACATTCCTCGATTTAACAGTGAATGGATAAATTAATTAAATGTATACATTCGTATTCTCTTTGTGACTTCCTCCTAAAGCTCTCTGATTCCCAAGAGATTTTGATATGCATCAGTCTGTAAGTGAGCTCCCTCATCTGGTGTGATTTATGACTGATTTCTCTCTGATAACTATCTGCATCTGATTCGCTGTTCTTTTTAATAACTAAATGCCAAAATGTAAAACTAACTAGGACCCAGGTTACCATTTTAGGTTGTTAGAACATTTCCATAATGTTTCCGTTACGTAAACAAAAAATGTCAAGTATTTTAATTTTTTTCTAGGAAATTTTAGATAGTGGAATGTTTTAATGTTTTAACTACTTAAGAAAAACATTTTTGATATATGATATATATAACATTAAAAAATGTTCCATTAACATTACTGTAAGAACTTTTTTATAACTTTGAAAGAACTTTTAGAGAACATTGGTCAATGTTTTAAGAATGTTCCCTGTTAGCTGGCAAAGCTCTTTAAGGGTTTATTTTATTTCTGTTTCCAATTTAGTCTGGTTTTCACACAAGGCTATTGCATGACATTAGTAGATTACATACACTTAAAAACTGCCCAAATCATAAGGACTTGTTTTTAATTTAGTACTTAATATTGTTTTTCCCTCTTTTAGGAGCTTGACAGCCACGGTCACAATAAACTGACTGACTGTATTAAATAACATTCTTCTTTTGCATTCCACAGGAGAATAAAGCATATTTTGGTGAACTGCATTAAAAGAGATTATACGACATTATTTCTGAAGACACAGGCGGCAGTAGAAAGAGACTTTGAATCACTTTTTGTGAGATGGTTATTATGTACATTCACTCGAGTTCATCTTCGTCATATTTCATATTTTGGTTTCTCTGCATCACGTTGTGATCCTCATCTTTGTAGTAATCGATATAATCTACAATCTTTATTATGTGTTATTATATGCATAAAAGCTTCACATGGTTCAAAGCAAGCAGTGATGCCATTGTACATCTCCTCAGGCCAGAAGCTTTAATGAATTCGGTCATCTGTTGTTAAAACTCTGTGACTAATGCCACAGAGAGTTCTTGTTGACTCAGTGAATGGAAGCAGCATGTGTCAGCAGAGAGTCAGTGGTAGTGAGGAGGTAAAAGACACTCATATAGAGCACATGCACCACAGCGACATCACTGCAGACATGCCGCTGTCCGTCAAACTTTCTCTCAGAGCTGGCGTGTAAACCTTATTTATAAGCCCCGTCTGCACCATAAATCTACATCTGTTCACACTTCACAACATTTTCGTCTTAATTTCAGGGGATAAAATGGTGGCGGTCCCTTAAGAAGAATTACAGATGCTCCAGCGTCCAAGCACCCAGCTAACATTTTTAGGTTGTGAGAACATTTCCCTAATGTTTCAGTTGAGTAACAAAAACGTTAAAACTGTTTGGAAAGTTGTAGGAACGTTCAAAATGTCCAGTTTTTTAGATGTTATTGTTAGATTAATGTTATTGTTTGGTAAAAATGTTGTATTCTGTAAGATTTTTAGAACGTTCCTCTAACTACTTAAGAATAATGTTTTTGATATATATATATATATATATAAAAGTTCTATTAATGTTACTGCAAGAAGGTTATTTAAAAACTTTGCGAAAACATTTAGAGAACGTTCTAAAAGAACGCCAACGTTCTGAGAATGTTTCCTGTTAGCTTGGCAGTAGCTGTCACGGTGTAGTGGAGTTCTCCTCTGTTTTAAATGAATATAATGACTTCGTTTGTGGTTTTAAATGATTATAATGACCTCGGGTTTGGCTAATGGGGCTAATGTAACTGCAAATATTTTTAAGTATTTTTAAATATTTTTAAAAAGTCACAATTAGAGCTGCAAAATGACTTGTTGAAAACCAAAAACGGTTATGATTCCTGCAAAGTAAACAAGGTCATGCTGATGTCATTTACTTTACTTAAGATCTGTGAACATAAAACATTCGTTTCTTGGGTGAAATTTTGACTGCAGGACAGAAAACAGATGGTAGAGCATAGAGGGTGACTTAACTTTTCAGTTGCTTGACATTTGTTTTTTAATGGTCTTCTATTTTTCCTAATGGCTGTTATGATTCGTTGTGATTTTTAGGGACTGTTGTTTACACAGTCTTCACAGCTTGATTGTGAGTTAATGTACCTCTTTGTGTTTTAGGGTTCTCTTACAGGTTCCAGGTGGATTTCCTGTCTGTTCTGATGATAATAACGTATACAGTGTTAAGCTTGGTATTGGTGGTCTGCATGATTCTGCACAGTCTGTGAAAATTCTCTCTGGTTTCTCCACTTAGCAGATTCCTGCCCACATTTATGATTGGCTGAACTACAGAAATGAAAGAGTGAGGAGAGGTTTTGGGCTCAGCTGAGAGAAGGGCTGCGTCTGATTAGTCGCTTCGGCCGCGCTCTGTTCTCAATTAACTCCACAGTCGTTTCTTTTCGTTTTTTCTGGGTGGTTTAGAAAACACACAAGCTATCAGGCACCCGACATATATTCTCAGCCGCGTGAGAGACGGAAAAAGTGCGTAATCATCTCGCCGATGTGAACGCGTTCAGGTTTCGGGTATTTCTGCTATTGTTCACTCTATCGGAGGATCGCCAGCTTTGCTCTGCAAAATTAAAGAACGAATTTTCCCAGAGTTCTGGAGTTACTTACGTGACACGCCTGTAATGGCATTTTTATCCCGAATGTTTCCTGCGAAACACATTCCTTTTGAAAACGTCCAAGTCGGCAGATTACGCGCACATGCAAATATTCATTAACTCCATTCTTGCCTTTTAAAAAAAACTAAATAACAACTGTTATTTATTTATCCCGGTCAACATCAAAGGTGTTCACTTCCTCTTCCCTTAACACACGGCGTTCATTGTTTACTGTTTAATTTTATTGGCCACATTTAACTGTAGCATGAAATCTCACACCGGCGCTTATCTGCTCTGCAGATCATCTGACTGGCTGTTTCCAAGGAGAATAAAGGTTTACAGAAGGGAATGGCCCTTAATTCTTTCTAATTTAGTGTTTGAAGGGAGAAAGCAGCGTTTCTGCGGGGCGACCAGCTGTGCGCCGGTCATGAGTGCGGCCCGAGGTGAATCAGTGTTTTGGCATGAGCTGAAACCTTTCTGCTCCTGTGTGGCGGGTCTCCATAAAATCCTGTCCAGATTTCTTTGTGCTCTTATCATGATGGAGAGGGCAGGCATCCACAGGAGGTCCTCCACTTAACACCAATTTGCCTCCCTGCAGGTGCTCTTTGATGTGGCCATCATGGAGAAGAGGGAGGGAGTCATAAATAAGTGAACTTTCTGAGTTACCCCATCATTACATGGCCACATGGACCAGGCTCGGCAACCTTTCCGGTCCAGAGGTCGTAAACCCACCACAGGCTACACAAACAGGACCCTGACACACCGAGGGAGAAACTTCACCACACACACATTCCTGCTAGTCATGACACATACATGAAATAATTTAACCTTTATGAGTACCGGTCTAAAAAATGGACTATTAGATTTATTTTGTTTGTTTATTTGAATCTACTGAATGACATATCTGAACTGTTATGAGAACTCATTAATATCTCACTTGTTTCTCGAAGATATGAGTTATTTTTAATATTTAAATTATTTTAATGCAATCTGTAACTTTATTTGATTAAAATTGAACAGAAATCCATTATTGAGCAAGTACATAACGAAAGAGTATTCAAAACGGTCTATTTACCTCACCCTGATCTGCAACGGTAAGCTTATAATAATGTTTCATAATTTGAGCTGTCGGGTCTGATTGCCCAGTAAATGTCAGTTTGACTTTATTTGACTTCAACAATTGTAAAGAAAAGTACGTAAAGTAACCTGCAATTTTATGTCTCAAACATAGATGGCGATAGAGAGGCAGAAGTTACTGATTGCAGCTTTAATAGGAACCTCCTTCTCAGAACTTTCTCCTAGAAAAACGACCCCAGTAATTTTAAAAGTGTCACCTTTGGAATTTAAGAAGAGATCTCCGACTGTGCTCAGATTTGCAAAGCTGATGGAGATGTCAATGTTGGTTCCTCTTGAAAACTGAAAGAACTGTTTCTGAGCGATGCCATTTTCCTCCGGCTTCACATAACGCAACTCCAGTTTCATTTGTTTAAAATCCTCCACATTACATAAACATAACTAATCATAATACTGTTACTAAACGCTGCAGATGCTCATAATTTTTAACGGCTTTACGGCTGCCACAAATAAAGCACGCAGAGCAAAACAGCCTGAATAGAGCTTAGCGTTCCACTGCGTTCCAAGTCTGTCCCTCTCAGCTTTAGAAGTGACTTAAAAATCCTGTCATGTTCACATGTCTGTAAATAATTATAGTGAAAGTTGGCAAGCAGAGGGTGTTGACAAAGCCCTTTGCTTTAAATGAGAAGACCACTAGCCTCAGCAAAAACTCTAAAACCTGCAGTACAGTACATCAGATATGTTTTATTTGTACAGTGTTGACAAAGCTGACATTTGCTGAAAAGAGGCCCGTTTAATACTGTATTTAACGTAGTGTGAATGCATATACAGTATCCCAGCTAACAAGAAACATTCTCAGAATGTTGGCTAACATTCTCTAAAGTTCTCTCAAAGTTCTCAAAATGTTCTCTCAATAACGTTAGTAGAATGTTTTATAAAACATTTAATAACGTTATACATCATATATCAAAAATGTTATCCTTTGTGAGTGGAACTTTTTAAAACGTTACAGCCTTAAAAGATGTTTGAGTAACGTTCTTACAACCAAGCAATAGCGTTAATACAACAGCTAAAAATCTAATGTTTTGAATGTCCCTAGAACTTTCCAAATAACACTTTTATCATTTGTGTTACTTAATGAAAACGTTAGGGAAATGTTATTACAAACTAAAATTGTTAGCTGGGATGTTTGTAAACACAAGTGTCACAGTGAGATTGTATATCTCAGTGTCCTCTGTTCTCAGATAATTCTGTTAAATTGACTTAAATTGAATTAGATGTGAACTCTTTATGGCTTTAGGGGTTTAACTCTTTAGAAAGCAGGAGAAATGTGTCTGGCTGGCGAGGCTTTGTTGAAACGGGTGCTGGTCTTGGCCCGCAGCACACAGAGAGGCCCGCTTGTTAGACGTGAATAAAGAACACAGGAATACAACGCCGGGAGAACACAGCGCTGCATCCAGAGGGGTCGTCCCCGGATGCTGAGAGAAAATTCTGTTAACCCCTGACTGCTGACACAAAAGCGCCCATTGTGACGGCCGCTTGGATGTGCGTTTTCGGGCCACTTTGATTGAATGTAAAATAAGCCTGTTCCTTTTCTTCCCGATTGGCGCTTCTTTCACCCCCCTCTGCTTTTATTTCTCACAGATCTTTAGATTCCATTTAGCTCTCATTCGTTTCCATTGAAGCAAATTATAACGGTCAAGTACTTCTGAAATAATGCGCTGTTTGGGTCTGGTTTTGGGCCTGGTTTGCAGCTGCCGAGCACAGACTTGTATCTCATTAACACATAATAAACATTCGGCTAAAATGTGTTTGCATAGGATAACAGGTTCACAACTTCCTCCGTCATGCAGGATTTAGAGTCACAATACAGAGGAATGACACAAATGTCCTGCTCTAAATTTCGAAATACTTTGTTTTGTTACGCTAAACCAAAGCTGAGCTGGAGAAATCACCATGTGGTGTAGATTATGGAGAGAATTCTCAGGTCCAACATCCTGCTTCACAAATACAGAACCACAGTGACAGTATCTAGCTTGTAAGTCTGGCCTGTACATTTTAACTGGCCAGTAACCAGTAATACAAGCAGTAAGTGATGATGGAAAGCCCTTTATATTGAGCAACCTCGAGTGAGACTCTTATGTGTACCATCTGCTTCCTGGATCACCAGCCGGTTGAACTTTCCAAAAATGTAACGGTACACCATGAAATAGGCTTTTCTAGAAATAGAGTCACTCCGTAATCATCTGTCTTTATTGGAGTGCCATTTAAATGTAATTTGGCTTGTAGAGTTAACTGTAGTACCTTCATCCCAGCCAACAATTTTAGGTTGTAAGAGCAT
>JAZGTI010016710.1:0-12614 GCA_036877585.1 Botia kubotai
GTGTGTGGAGTGTGTGTGTGTGGAGTGAGTGTGTGTGTGTGAAGTGGGGGGGTCAGCGCTGATAGCTCTTGTTGTCAGAACACCAGTGACATGCGATCCGGCATACATCAGTCCATGATGTCATGCTTACAGGGCCGCAGCTGTCATGCCTGTGGTGTGAGGCATCCTCCAACACTCATGTGTGTGTGTGTGTGTGTGTGTGTGTGTCAGCCTAAATCCCTGTCTGTGATAAAACTGCGTTAAAACCGCAGGGGGAAAATGAGCTGCAGTTTGACATCCACATGTCACAGATGGACCCCAGCGGGCCTCTCTCCTCCACTCTCCCGAGCTGCTGTGAATGAGCCACAATCTCTCTGCATGATTAAGCCTCTACATGTCTACATGTCTACAAAACCATGAGTGAAGTCATGGAAAGAGGAGCAACACGACACTACGACACGCATGCACGCGCACACGTTACATGCTACACGCGTGCTGGCATATCATTTTACTGCCACTAAAACCGAATGAAGGAAAAACACGAGTCTGTCATATATGTACGGTTCTATTTTTAATTTCATTAAATCATTTTTTGTTGCCGGACCTGCTGTTGATGTGCTTCAATCAGACACGCATGCCTCAAAACGCCATTTGAACTGCACGTGTCTGTAAGCTCACTCAGTTCAACCCTTAAAGCTGCAACTTTTGCCTCTCTACCGCCATCTCTGTTAGACACATAAAACTGCAGGTTAATTTATGTACTTTTCTTTATGCATGTTGAAGTGAAATGAAGCCAAGCTTATTTCATTTCACTTTTTTCAGACATTTTTCAGGAAATTAGACCTGACAGCTCAAATTATAAATCATTATTATAAACAAAAGATTTTGTGAATCGGGGTAAGGAGATTGTGCTGAACACCGATCTGTCATGTACTTGCTATAATAACATGTATTATTTACACTGAGCTTCCACTTTTGTAGTAACGCTTTATGATAAGGTTTACCAATAAGGTAAACAATACTTAACTACATTAGTTAACATGAACTAACCATGAACAAGACATTTACCAATAAATGTTTAAAATTAAACAAAAACTCCGTTAACGTTAGTTAAAGCAGAAAAACTAGCATGAACAAACAATACAACAATTGCATTTGTATTAACTAACGTTAACAAAGGCAAAAAATGTAAATAAATTGTTTACTGTTAACGTTAACCAATATGCCAATACATGAACTAATATTAATGAATGAGACATTATTGTACAGTGTTACCATCTCTATTAATACCTCCAAACCTCTAAAACAAGCTAAAGTATGAGATTAAAACGCCACTGATCCTAACTCTGGTTCTTCCAGTTTTCCTGTTACAGCACGGACCCTGTTGATCGCTGTATGTGCTCAAATATGACAAACTGCATCTCGGTAAAGGTTCAAGGTCTTTACAGGGAGTGCTTAACAGGATGCGGTCACTCAGCACTGCGCTAAAGCATACAGGTCAAAGGTCAAGTTCATGAATCAACGGCTGTCATGTATCAAGCATGTGACAACAGCTGAAGGTCTCGGGTGGGCTTGGTTTGGTTTAAATGCCCGTTTGGAAGCCGGATACAGCAGATCAGAATATCTGCAAGATTGTTCCTACAGCCCAAAGCTCAGAACAGTCTGCTCTGATGCACACAACTGGGTGATGACATTTATTTAGCAAGTAATTTGTACTTCTTATGTCACCAAAATCCAGTGCAAAATCCTTCCTTTACTCTACATCACCTGACATCAAAACCACAGCTTCAGTTTTTTGTTGTACTAATGAGTTAAGAAGAGAAACTGGGGTCGATCTATTAATATGAACAGATGTCTTCGTTCCCCACCCTTCCCCCCAACAACAGAGCAAGCAATCTAGACCGGCCCTTCCAACAGACAACCATGATGTCATCGGGTAACATGGAACCCAGGATAGAGGTCTCTAGAGAGGGTTACACAACTTGGAGGATGTGCCTCGCAAGGGTGGGAGGAAAAGGGGGAGATGGAGAGAAAATGGAGAGAGTTTGAGAGAGACAGAGATAAATGTATCTAATGTAACCAATAAAACTAACTGATGATAAAGCCAAACATTCTTCTCACTGCTGGAGATCCAAATTTAGCTGAGGTTGGAATGTAAGGATCTCCGGCCTGTCAGGAAATGAGCGCAGAGCTGCGTCATGCGCTTGTGCAAGTATCTCCTGTGTTCTCCTAACGTTTCCTGGAATTCACTGCATTCTTGAGGAGCCACCAAGACGCAAAGCCTGCAGGCAGCAGATATTCAGATCCTCAGGTCAACACAACACATCACTAATTATTTATTTTAAAAAAAAGCAAAACAAGTCCAAAATCAATGTTTTGTGCACAACCAAAACGTGTGTTCGCAGTATTTCTACTGTCTTGCATTTACGTGCAGAATTCTTAAAGATACAGTAACAAACAGCCAACTTTAAACAGATGGTGGAAAACGGCCACGACAAACTAAACTATGCTGGTACTGCTGCAGGAAAAGCCTGCATTAACCGTTATAAGTGGACCTCAGGGAGAAAAATTAAATGATATAAAGTGTAAAATTATGGGCCTCTGCAGGAGGTGGACACGTGCGGCGCAGAAGAACCGGACGAGGAACTGGGAAAGTGGAGCAAAATGAGAGGAGAACATGGAGAACGTGACAGAAGACAGAGCAGAAGAAAGACGAAATATGGAAGGCAGATAAACAGAAGAAAGTGGGTGTGGTCAGACGAGGATGAAAAAATGGAACGGTCGCCGGGACGAGAGAAGCGAAGCCGCTCATGTCACGCTGAAAGTATTTGGCGCTGGTCACTTTGCTAACATGTCTACATTTCTTCAGCTTGTTTCTCAGAAGTGACATAACACATATAATTTGAGGTCCGTGAGAGCACAGAGAAGCTAAAACCCGGTTCACAGTGGGCCATATGTAGGACAAACCCCAGACATTTCTCCACACCGCAGAGTGCTGTATGTGTACGTCCAGGGTTTAGGGTGGAGACTAAAAGGTCGCCTTCTCGACCTTTGCGAATCGGCAGCGTGTGTTTGCGTCTCTGCGAGTGTGTGCTGGAGTGGGCGACTGGCGCCAGATGTGATGACCACAGGAGTCCAAACTAAAAATAGAGGCATGCTCTAATCAGAAAGACACACAGCGAGAGGAGTCGTGTGTGTGTGTGTGTGCGCTGAAAATAATGCCAAGATCGTCCCCTCGAGGGCTGTACTTCATCCTAATGACAACAGTGGCTTTCCCCCCCTAATAAAAACATTGATCCTCACGTTGACCCGGGACGATAATGGACAAGGGTTACACAGAGACAGGAAGTCAGGCTGCTGCAGGATTGACTTGATGTTAACCAGGCTGTCAACAAAAGTGAAACGCTTGTATTGATGGCACACGCAACACACATCTGACAAACATTTTCACAGGAGCGGGACATTTTAGTCGGGGCGTATAAGAGTTAAAGTCAAGCTAATAGAAAACATTTCTCAAAAACTCTGGCAGACGTTTCCTGCGCTGGTTTTAATTATGAACGCTCTCCTGTCCTTTACCTCAACTGGGCGTCGAAATGGTGGTAAAATTGGAGCTTTGGCTGACCGTGGCGTGTCTAGAGTCTGAGAGAAAACGTAATGTTGGGGGCAGGCTTACAGTCAAAGGATATATTGATATTGTTTTAGCGCGAATACGTCACCACCTGTTCATGACCTCATTTTGGCGCGCACACACACAAACACTTCAACAAGAAACACCCAGTTGCATAACGGGAGCCGGGAAGCGAGACAAAGCCGAATTCAGCTCTGAAAACAGCTGAATACAAAGCTTGCATACTCGCTCTGGTTCTTGCCAAGCTGAAACTTTCATCTAATCGAGTGTAATTCGCTTTTTTCTGTTGAACTCATCTCTTCTTGTTGTGCTAACTATAGACGGTGGGCAGGAAAATTAGATCATCTTTTCGCATGTAATGCAACCACATTTTTCGGCAGACAAATTCTGGCGCATCTGGAAACAGAAGCCAGTGTTGCGAGTGTGTGTAGGTGCGATGTAAACGAATGCACACATTGGTAGCTAGTACTGTTTTTGCGTGTTATTTAGTGGCAGGTTTATCCAAAATAGATGATACCTCCCAAATAAAATGGCACGCCTGTCTGAAACAAAACTCCTTCATTAACTACCCACTACCCATCTAACAGGGAACATTCTCAGAACATTGGCTAATGTTGTCTAAACGTTCTCTCAAAGTTATCAAAAAATGTTCTTGCAGTAACGTTAGTAGAACGATTTACACAGTTATATACCATATATATCAAAAACATTATTATTAACTATTTAACATTATTCTTAACTAATTATATCTTAACTAGTTAGTTATATGTTTTAAAATGTTAAAGATTACAAAATGTTTAAAAAATGTTCTTAAAACCTAGCAGTTAAGTTAGTTAAGAAAACCTCTAAAAACTGGACATTTTGATCGTTCCTAATATTTTGCAAAAGAACTAATAACAAAATAACTACATTTTTAACACTGAAACATTTTTGTTTACCTAATGGAAACGTTGCTACAACTTACAACTGTCAGCCGGGTGTATGCACCAGTAAAAACCCTGTGACCTCAGAGTTGAGATCGTGTGCAGTTTACATCAGACAGTCAGTAAATGGGCTGTGGGCGGGGCCGAGCTCATGTCATGTGAGGCTGAGGACACACACAGGTGACCCAGTAGACTTCATGTCCTGCTATGCAACAGCTGGACAGAGATTAAGAACAGCGAGCGCACATCTGTACGACACACACGCACACACACGTACATCACTGTGGGCAAGATGTAAAAGCTTCAGGCTGTTTAATTGTGTTAAAATACAATAAATTATGTTAAAAGTGGAAGAAACAATGAAGAATCTACGGTAGACATTTCATACGAGTTCATCCCTTATGCGTTGCCATGGTGATCAGGACAGAATCAAGGCTTTCTATTGGACAGCATCCAAAGGTCAAAATACAGCAGAAGAGAACGCGTGATAGGAACGATATGACTGGTGGAAAGGGTGACCATGTGACCATGACATCACCAGGGCACAAGATGGCTGACACTGTGTTCTGTTTTAAACGGAAGCACTGTGTGTTGATCCTGCTTACACCTTTAAAACAGATCAAACGCAGCAGCTTTCGCTGTCCTTCAATTCTGACATGAAAGGCCACCAAGAGCCATTTGTCATCCATTTTGTCTTAATACTGTCTTGTTAAAGTTGTGACACCTTGTTCCTGGCCATACAACGTCAAATAACTATGTCCACAGTTTCACAGACGTGAATCCCAGAGAACAGTTCATAGTTTATGCACCTAACAGCAGAATTACTGCAATGTTTGCTGGAGTTATAATAAATACATTTAAATGACTAAACCAGACCAGCCACCAAGAAAGTATGAAGTAATGATGTATATGGGATCTTTCTACCTGGCTTTCCAAAAATAGAAGTCTTAGTGCTGAGCCTCAGCCTCAGAGACGACCGCGTCAACGTTTTGTGTCTTTTGACACATTTCTAATTGGGGTTTAGAGGCTTGACAAAAACACAGTAAGGCAGTCAAAGGAGGTCTTAGGCTTTAAAGACACACAAACTTCAGCAAAGACAGCAGCATAATCAGAGATTTGCAGGAATGGGGAAGTTTCTCCAGATCCTGACTGAAACTAATTTGAGCTGCTTTTCCGTGCTGACATATCTGGATCAAGCAGCTTAATAAGAAGCGAATGGAATAAGGAAACATAAGGTCGTCACAGAAAAGCGCCTGCTGTGAGGGTTTCGGCACACTCGTCGCTCGGAAACACAAAACTTTGCTATGACAGCTGCTATAAAACAAAAGCAGTAATTATCCGAGGGAACGTGCTAAAATTTTCCGGATGTTCAGACTATGAACTGTGGTATTTCACAAAATCATGTCCTATATGAAAAACACAGAAAACGCCTTGGGCGACTGGCTGCTCATTTGTGCGTTATGACATCATTTGACTGACAGCTGGAGAATCTTGTTGAACTAGTGCATATCAACTGTGGAAAGGTTCTCATTACATCATCAACGTATTTCTTTAGAAATGATGACACAACAAATACTGCTGACAAAGAATAACATTCATTCCAAAGAAACAACCAAGACACGACCGAACCGATGAGGAAATTAAAAGAGTTTCGGAACCAATGATGTAAGCATCGCCATCTGCTGGCGTACACAAGAAGCGCCAGATTCCAGCCTCTCCGGAAGATTAAAACTAGAGCTCCAGAATAAAGATCTGTGATGAGATTTTAAGAGGATGAAACACAGGAAACACAAAGTTCTATACCTGTGAGCAGAGACACCCTGTGGAAGGTGCCGTCCAGCTTGCTCAGGAGAATGTGGACGAAGCTGTCTTTGGAGAGCAGACCAGCATCCTTTGTGCTCTGGTCGTACACCACCACTTCCTGTTTGCGGCCCAGGTCGACCTGGAGTACACAAATGGACACAGGAACATATGAATATAATGTCAAATACATGTGTTACAGCAGTATGATGTCATAGACACGCATCACGGCACAAGCCCTGAATTACTGGTGCATATTGATATATACACGGTACCGAACTTTAGGTGAACAGAATTTTTTGCATCGTTGGGTATTTAACTGGAATCTGTACTGACCAATCAGCTTCCAGAACCAGAATTTCTTGATATTTAATAACTATACATTTCATACTAGTGGTCAACCAAAATTGTTTTATTGATCAGTGCTGATACAATACTGTTAAATGTTTGCTTGTGCTACACTAATTCACTCGATACTCACAAGTAGAAGACAACAGTAAACGTTCAGCGTCCATTTACAAGGATGTCGACAGAATTTAGAACCAACACAAGGGGGCGCTAACATTTCAAGCTGGCATGTTAGCACCCAAAACTGATAACCACCAAATGCCAAATATTTTCCAGTTGATCAGTCTCACCAATATTGCTTTTTAGTTTTTAGTGGAACGTTTTGTAAATGTTACAGAATTAAAAACGTTTAAATAATCAAGCAATAGCATTAATACAACTAAAAAACACAAAAAAAAATATAAGATAAGACAGCTTGCAGCTGTCAGGAGTAAAGACGCAGCTAAAGACACAATATCATCTTTAGACCGTGTCAAAATGACTTTAGCACTTAAACAAGATCTGTCAGATGTGTTTATGAGAACGCGTGACAACTGAAACGGGTCGCATGCATTACGTGATGCGCTTCTTGTGTGTGTGCGTGCCTGCGATGCTGCAGAAGCGCCAGGCTGTGTGTGGCTGCACGCGAGTCTGGCTGTCTCGATGTTGTCAGGCAGTTTTTAATCACATGACCCTCATCCAGAGCCGCTGCAGTGACTCGCTACAATACTGGCGCGCTAATGGAGGAAACAGAGAGAGGGGAGTGGACGAGAAATGAAGGCAGTGACCGAACAGAAGGATGGAGAGGAAAAGAAGAGATGAGAGTAGAGAAAAATGAAACGCTGGGCCGTGCGGGATACAAAAAGCTGCACTGGTTTTACTGGGAATCCTAAACTCTCTGACTGTATATCGTTTTGGTACCCTTAATTTTTTCAGCTGTAAGATCCAAAGTTAAGAACTAGCATGAATATAAAATTGGCAAGATTGATTAATCTGATATGTGAAATTTCACTGATAACCATCAACTTTTTAAATAAACAGAAGTGTCATCTCCTGCATGTTAATTAAAATTAACTCTGGATTACACGTCTATAAAAAACAACTCTAGTTACAAACTCATGTACTTTACCCGTTTGTCTTTAAATAGATTAAACCTGTATCTTTAAATAGAAGGTCGAATCTTTCTAAACCTGCTCCTTTTTCCAAACTGCAATCCAAACATCAGTCAGGTGCGAACTTTGACAAAAAGATCAGATTTTTTTTGTTACAGTTAAAAATGAGCACTGAACAACACATTACACAATTCATTACACAGTATATATATAATACTCTTTCAAAATTAGCCTCCAGTTCAAAGCAAGAAACCATTTAACAATACAAAACCAGTTATTCTTGCCAATACAGAACACATCTGAATGTAATTCGGGTGAGAAGTTCTTTGTGTGAGAAAACAAGTGTGTGTGTCTGGGTGTGTGTGTTTGGGTGTGTGTACACTACACACATCGGCTTCAGATTGGCAGGTTGCCTAAAAGGTGATGTCACCATAGGCTGAACTCAGGTGAAAGATTACAGAACATTCCCTGCCTGCCTCACAACCTCGACTCGCTGTGAAATTTAAAATGTTAAGCCTGAGAAACTGCATTTATGCGTTTATGCAGGTGGAGCTTCGCTATTAGATAAGCTATTAAACCAAAGACACTGATTGACAGGTGACAGTGGGAAACTAGGCCTCTGTCTCCACAGGCCCCGCCCCTTCTGAACAAGGCGTTCCACCTTAATTGGATGACAGCTAAACCCAGTGGCTGACATCATCACTGGAGGATTATGGTCTATGGGAAGCACGGTCGGCTTTAAATGCCTGTGGAAACGTGGGTTACCTACAGGGTCAACACAACGGCTTAATGACCCCCAGGAAAACGTTTCCCCAACAACACATTTTTAATTCTGCAATGTTTTTAAAACGTTCCACTAACAACTAAAAAATAACTGATATATATGACATATGACATTAAAAAACATAACAATAGTGTTTTTTGATAACTGTTCGTGGGTTAACTATCTGAACTTCAGTTATGTAGCTGCGTTGTGACTAGCAGTAATCCACAGAGCAGTTCTGAATACAGCCACCCTGAGAATCCCGTCAGTATGTGTTACTGAGTTGTAATTAGGGACCTGCTTATTACTAAACCCACCCGTACAGAGGTTCAGTAACAGCTGGGTGTCACCCTGACATACAAATGTGTCAAAGAGCTGCATGTTCCGAGAGCCGGCGCGCGCTGCCAAGGTCACTGCACAGAGATCTGCGTTATATTCAGAGTGCACATGACATCAGCAGGATTTAAAAATCACACAGTGGATTTTTTATTATTGTGGTCACATATCATTGTGAGAATTTGACCAACATCATTTAGTTCTCAGTTTAACTCAATTTAAGCAGTCGATATGTATGTGTTCTTTCCCTTTGCAACATGTTCAGTAGACGGATCACTACATTCAACAACGCAAGAGTTGTTTTTCAAACCCAAAGCAGTACAGTTAGGTGCTTTCCGTGTCTTTTGGTGTGTTGTTGTCGTGGTTTCAGTTGGATGCCTGTAGCTCTTCGGTTTACGTTTTTTAAATTCTTATAATTTTGCTTCCTTGTTCGCGTGTGCTGCACGGAACAATCTGTAAATATAACCGGAAGGACTTTATTTGTGGTGCTACATAATAATCTTAAATTGTCGTCACCATTTTACTCATGCTCATGTTACAAACCTGTATGACTTTCATGCTCTTACTGGACACAACAGGGGATGTTAGACAGAACAATGTACAAAAAAAACAACATTCTTTAAGATTTCTCCTCTTGTGCTTCATAGAAGACTGTATTTTCGTGCTTTTATGTCCCCCACAAAGAGTACAAGATAAAACCATGCAGTCAAGGCGCGGAGAATTATCTTCCTTTCTTAGGCCATTGTTGAATCGGTATGCTCTTCAGATCTGCCTATGTGGCTCTCTTTGCTCTGGGCGACCACAGAGCCATCTGTCAGTACTAGCTCAATGGAACATTCAGCAGCACAGATTAGCATAAGCCAAGACTGTTCGTCGCTGCAGAGGAAGTACAGCTCCTGTACCATTGCACTCTATCTACTGCACTTAACACTGACCCATTTACAATGCAGGCCAGGCATATGTTGCCTTCTGCTGATGTAATCTGAAATGGGCCGAACACACAGCCGTGGGGAACTCAGGCATCATTTCAGTGGGGATGAGTGCTGCCCATCCATTGATGCCCTTCTTTACTTCCTTCCTCTATTCACACTCACAATGGATCACACTGGTGGCCTTTGGTTGTGGTGCTGTCGTTACTTTCAGCTTGCACACTGATGTCACAACTTCTGGCGATGGCAGGTGTCCAAAGCAGTTGGAGGTTGGGGGGGGTTGGGTTTTGGGTTTTGTCTGGTTGTGCAGACGATTTGCACGTGCACAGGCAGCGCTCTGCCAATGGCCACACTGAAGATTATGATGTCATGCTTATCCAATAACAAAGGGTTTCCAGAATTCACCCAATCCCACATCCCCTCCTCCCTTTACACCCATATAGCCTCCGCTTTATCCACGTCTTGCATTAATCACGAGCGTTATCCTCTTTACGGAGGGAGATAATAAAAGCCAAGCAGCCGCGAGGCTCAGCTGTGGAAAGAAATAGGAAACGTAATGAGGGAGTGACCCAGGAAAACAGTGCCACTCTGTTATGTTCAGATGGCACTGGTTTTGACCAGAAGATCACATTCGAAGCCCCCACTTGTGTGCCCTTTTGTAATCAAATAGTAAACAAAGGCCCAGAGCTGGCATGCTTAGGGCCAACAAAACACTGCTCGGAAGAAGCTAAAACACGCAGCTTTAGGAGGACACAAGGTGTACATAAGCACCAAGAGATGCTAAATAGTGAGGTAAGGTTAGAGACTGTGTATTGTGTAACAGCACAAAAAAAGAAAATGTAAACATAAACGAAATACACATCTTTAACCTTGTTTCAAACCATCTGTTGTTCAGAAAAACAGATAACAGTGCGACCACACAAGTTACGTCCTGCTCAGAAAACCAGGTTGCTAGTCTATTTGGTGACACTACTAACATTACCCCTTAACTAAGGACTAGCGTTTAAAAAAAGCTTTAGAAGCCCATGACTTACAAAACCACAAGACAACATCATCTCTAAAATGGAGAGGAACACCTGCACCTAGTTCTGCCAACGTACAGCTGTAGCTAAAAAGAAGGAACCGGAAAAGCACAAAATAGACTGCATGCGTGACAGGTCAGGAACCATTTATGAGGAACCCACAAATTTAGTTCCAACACCTCAAAGGTGTGACTGAGATAGCAAAGCAATGCAACGAAAAGCGATGTGTCCAATAACGGCAGCTCAGGTTTCGACGCTGACCTCATCCGCTATGAGATGGAGGTTTACGTGACATGTGCTGGTGCTTGGATTTCCCCTTAAGAGTTAGGTCAGTATCACAGAGGGCCTAAAAATATAAAGACTTGGCATGCCAGGCGGGCAGGAAAAAATGATGTCATATTCGATGCAGAAGTCATGGAAAACTCAAGCCTCCCATTTCAGAGCCTCTGATAACCAATAAACCTACGGCGGTTCACCAAATTAGAACCAGCAGGTCGGGAGGGTCGCCACTGGTAGCCAGAAGATGTCAACCTATGCTAATGCTAATCCGCAGTTTGACCTACTCTAACTAGTTGTTAACTACTACACCTAATTACAAAATCAGTGGACATCAGGAAGTGACAAATACTAAACATGCGTATGAATTTCACTGCAGCTGTTGCAAGCTGGTGCCAAAACAGGGACTTTTTAATGTGTGTTCACATAGTAATATGAACTCATTTTAATATTGTGACGTCCACACAAAACAAACAGAATTATAAATATCACTCTTCAAAGGTTGCAGTTGTCCACATATGAGATCAAAGCTCTGAAAGTTCCAGTTTTTCCTATTAAACCTAGACTACATTACACACACACACACACTTGATACCTTGACTTTTCCATTGGGTTGCAGGAGCTCGGTCACCGACACCTTGTCCTGCTGAAGTCTCCTCTTGACCAGTTTGGAGCAGCAGACGTTGACAGCACCGTGCACGTGTGAGGCGTTGTACTCCGAGAACGTTCGGCTGTCGATGACCAGCAAGCGTCCGGCTCCGCGCTGAAGCAGGCCCGCCAGGCGCTTGATATCCATGACACTGCGACGGCCCTTCTCCCCCGCCATGGAAGTCCTCTTTGGATGAGGGTTGAGGGTCACAATGTCGACCAGCGCAGGGGTGGTTGACCGGTGCTAATCAACGGAGACACATCAAGGTGCACATGCTGTCTGCAGGACAAACGAAAGCAACAGCACGTGAGCACAAATCATCAACTGGAAAAGGCACATGGAACTTCTTTAGCGTTTGTCCCTTATGTGCGTTATACAAACGCTAATGAGGAAAAATTACACAGACAAAAACAATTTAAAAACAAGTTTGTTTCTGGTCAATATTATTTTTGATTTATTTTTTAAAAATAGAAGACGGTCTTGTTACCTGAAAAAATAACATCACGCATTGTACATTTTACTTGAAAAATATTTAATTCCTGTGAACAAAACTAATATATAAACCATTTGTTTAATGAATTTCCAGCAATGGAAAAAAAATGCAGGTGATGTACCTGGAGTAACTATGGTATTTTGTTACAATGTATGGTTACCATGGTAAATATATATACAAAGCTACCCAATTATCTCACCAGGTGAGCCCACTGAACAGACAAAACTATTTAAGAACCCATGATGAACCCACAGGCCTATATTTATTTATGGATAACAATTATACTTTATGTAAGATCTCTTGAACAAAAAAAAAACACCATTTAGTAGAATCTGAAGGGCAAAATTGATCCTAGATCAGTTTATCTTTATCGGACA
>JAZGTI010016711.1:0-12613 GCA_036877585.1 Botia kubotai
ACAACACACACTCCTCAACAACACACACACCCCTCAACAACTCACACCCCTCAACAACACACATACCTCAACAACACACATACCTCAACAACACACACACCTCAACAACACATACTTCTCAACACTGAATCTCTTTCTCAGTTATAAAGTGGGTAATTATTATTACTCAACTGGTCTGGAAGGCAGATGGGTTCTGCATCTCACACTGAGTCTGACATACTTTTCTTCCTAAATCATGTAACTTTTCCATTAACTTCAGGTACTGTTTCCAACAGGCAGTGATCCGATCTAAAATTAGCATGTTGGTTTGTTCAATTGAAATAAAAAATACTGTGTGTTGTATTTTTCTATTTTGTTAAAGTACTTTCTCCTGTCCCATTTTGAGCCTAATTTGCAGAGACTATAAAAAAAGTTATTTGTAAGTCATTTCTCCAAGTTGTAAATATCCTAATATATAATTATGTTAATTATTGACGAAGATATTGTCCTCATAAATAGCTTTAATGTAGTCAGATACTTTAAAATAGTTTTTTACTTAAAGATTTTTTTTTAAATAGTTTGATTATAGTTTTATTGCCTTGGCAAACCACAGTTTCAATGAGCTTTTCTAACACCAAAGATTACAGAATTGAGAAGATAACACAGTTCTGTTTCTATAAATGGGGGCGACTGCGACACTCAGAGGAGCTCTCTACGGAATGTTGCGCATGTGCATGCGCGTGTGCAATACCTGAAGCCATCTGGAAACTGTGTTTTTATAGTGCAATCTGAGCTGAAGAAGAAGAATTTATGATAAAGTTGATGTCAGCTTTATTAGTCGGTCTGAAACGTAGTGTTTTACTGTGACCTTTTTAGAGACATTAGTCTTCCCTCATTGCTGGGGTTGCAAAGGGGTTGCAAAGATGGCCGCCGAGTGTGGAGACTGTCTTAAAGGGTCTATGCTAATACTACTCAATGCATCCTACACTGAAGGCCCAGCACACTTTCTGTTCACACTCCTCATGTTCTCACCAATAGCTTGAGCCAGAGCAATGACCACTTCCTGGCAGGTGGTGAGCTCAGTGACACCACAGACCACGCGCTGAACTCCGTCCACCCACACCTTCAGCTCCATCCTGAGTCAAACTCTGCAGCGTCTGCAGCTTCTGCTCTTCTGCATCATTCCTCCTCACTCCAGGGGTCCGGCGCTACGACTGCCATCCCCCTCACAGCAATTCTGTGTACAGACAGTAAGAAACACATTGTGTGACGGCTTAGGAATCAATCTGATATCTTCATGGAACTGATGAAGAAACATTTATTTTTCCTCAATAAAAAAACATTTCAGTGTGACTCTTATCAATATCATTTCTAAATATGTGTACTTCCACTTTTTCCACCTTAGTTGGGCTATTTTTTATACGTCTTACAAAAATGTAGGTTGAACGATATGAAAATCTCTTGACTTATATTGTGTTTGCTATTGTTTTTTTTGATGATGATGTCATCTAAATATTTGCATGCTGAATTGTGATTGGTTAATTTCAAAGCCTTTTTTCTGTTGGAAACAAATAACCATTAACTCGGTACAACAATGCAACGCATCCGTCGAGAAACTTTTGACTGGTAATCAGGAAAACTCAGCAAAAGGAAACGTCTGTTCTTCCAGCAGGAGACTCTGTGTTTCCTTCCTCGTATATCTCACTTGTTGATTGATCAGCTTTTCCTTTGTTTTTAACAAAGAAACAAGGTTAAGCGGTTCGGTTGCTGTGAAACAACAACTCTCGCATGATTCCCAAAATAGAACTTTTTCCACAAAATAAACTGCCAGTGAATGTGGTGTGGAGGTACTGAGGGAGCGAGGAAAGGAGGAAAACCTGATAAACAGTTGGCTGCGGTCCGGGCGTCCTGCCGGACTAACCTGACGTTATCTTGCTCTGACTTTTGCAGGTACAATTTTTAGACATTGTGCTGGCAGGCGTGCTGTGAGCAGATCTTCAGCTTTTAAGAGAAGATTCATGGACAATAGTTTACATTCTCGTGCTCATTTCTGGTTCCTGAAAGAACCTTTTAGTCAAAGATTCTTCAAGATTCATAATTATTGACCTGTTACAGTCTGTAGAACTTTTTTCAATACAAAGAACCTTTGTGCTATAAGGTTCTGTGGATGGTAAAGGTTCTTTATGGAACCATACCACCCAAAAGAGAACCTTTTAGGAACCTTTACTTTTAAAAGTGGAGACATTTTTAAACAGAAAACACAAAGAGAATGGATGTGCGTAAATTTGAACGTTAAAAAGTCACACAAACAACACAACAACACCCGGAGAATTAACCAGAAAACACTCCATGTATGATAATATTCATTAACACAACATCTAAAAAATGACATTTCTAGAGCTCTGAGTTTCTAGAGCCAGGACGATTTAGTGTGTGCATGAGACGCTGGGCTGGAAAAGTAAAGATCGCTTCAGCCAAAACCCACAGCATGTGGACCAAACGTCTCTGAATGAAATACAACACTCACACTAATGAAATCTGCAAGCGCACTGAATGATGTGCTACTCATAAAATAATGTGTAAAGAAAATTCTGTTCTGGCTTGAGAACCAGGCTGTTAAAACAAACAGCTGGCCAACTTTTTCCAACTCCAGTTTTCAAATGAAAAGCCCTTCGTAATTACAAAATGTAATCTGATAGCGCAGAAAAACTGCTTTTTAATGCGCAGTCAAAGAAACACACATTATTTACATTTAAACATATACATGCATTTACATATAAATCTCACTGGTTTTAGATAAGCATTCACATCAACATTATGTCATTACCATCATAAACAAATGTTTATTTTGTGCTGAAATGACATTTCAAACACGTTAGGAATAAAACGGTAAACTATTCATCTGTATAAAGCTAATAAAATATAATACATACAGTGTTGGTCCTCATACAGTATAAAATTTACTGTCTTTGGGGCACATCACCACCTGATAATAATTTACGTAAAACTGCACATTTTTATATGAACTGTTGACAGCCTAGATATAAATCTTACAGATTTCTCCTGTATTCTTAAAATATGACCCAGCCACACTGCAATCTGTCATTATGAATCAACTTCCCATTGCGCAGCGCTAAATAATTATGCCATGCTTCCAAGAACTGCATGTATACTCACATACCATAATATTAAGAATATATACTGTATCTGCAGCCACAAAGCACTTTGACTTTTTACATATTTATTAACAAGTCAAAGATGATAAATAGGTTGATGAGTTTTTACTGTATTTCTGCTGAGTTCAGCTTGCAGCTCGCATCAAGCTGCGTTGTTCTGCTCGCAGTCGTAACACTGTAACCTGTTATCAATGTGTGTCGCCTGCAAGCTGCACACAGAATCTGTGTAACGAGCTTTACAGTAAACAGTACTGTAATCTCTGTAGTAATTTAATTGAATTAGTCTTCTGTTTATCCTTCACATAAACGTGCTGAATGTCATGAGAACGACACACTTAAGACATGTGAGTCAAACTCACATGTTTTGTTTTGATTCTACACTTAAACTCGTGATCATTTGATTTCAAGCTTGACCAGACTTGTCTAACCTGACCTGAACTGGAACTTCTGTCAAACATGGTAAAACACGGAGCAACTACAGAATGAATCCATGAGCTTAGATAGACAGTTTATGTTACTGTGAAAGAATAGTTAATAACAACAGCCTGTTACACCAACACAAAACATGAAATAAACTGTCATATTGATAATATGTGCAAAACTGCCCTTTTTATGTTTGTGTGTAAAGCTGGGTTTGCTGATTAACATCAGCCTATTGAAAAAGCATGAGGAAAAATCATGTGCACGTTTCTGGTGATGAAGCAATTCACACGACTGCAAACAACAGCTGCAACAAGACTGTGTATTACAGATACACTATTTTGTTAAAGCAGCCCAGCTAAGGGAACGTTCTCAAAACATTGGCTAATGTTCTAGTTTAAGTTTTCAAAATCCCCACAGGGAAGTTTGTCAAACTTTTTTAACGTTAGATATATCAAACATCAAATAGCATACAAACAAATACGTTGGTGAAACGTTTTACAAACATTACAGAATTTTAAAAGTTTAAATAACGCTGTTATAACCAAACAGCAATGTTTTTTTTTAGATTCAACTTTATTGTCACTGCACATGTGGGTACAAGGCAACGAAATACAGTATGTTAAAACAATGTCTAAAAATGTTTCTGGAACGTTCAAAATAATGCTTTTAAAGTTTTTATTATTTCATGGAAACATTTGGGGAAACGTTTTTATAACTTAAATTAGTTCGCTTGGAAGTACCAAGTAATTAGTTAGCTTGGAAGAGGTGCTCTTATGTGCTCAGTCTGGACCCATTACACACGTTTTCATCAAAGAAACTGGGCTGGACTAAAAACCGCCTTCACACCAGCAATAAATCTGCCTCAAACCGCCACATCTGACATCTGTAACCAGAAGGACCGAAGTTTTCAAAACAATAACAACATCGAATGACGTAAAACCAAACCAGAAACCAGACCGCTCACAACACAACTGTTTACACTGACCGTGTCAGATGTGTCGCAACAGGCGTTTAGTTGACAAACACACGCTGCAAGCTACCCCACCACCATCATCTGAAATAAAATGATTGTACTTCTGACTTCTAGATTAAAGTCAGCTTGGAGCTCAAAAACAAAGACCTCACTGTGGCACGTTTGTTTGTGAGCAGGTTATGGTTCCGTCCCAATTGGCACCTTCAGCCGAGACTACACTTGCGATACTGGGTAACAATCCACTATGAAGTCAGCACCAGTGTGGGTTCAGTAAAAGGGACATGAAAATCCAGCTGGTGACTGAACCACTGGATTACGCTTCACTATGATGTCATAATGTCACAGGAAAACTAAACCAAAGACTACCTAAAACCAAGACTAAACCAGATTAGTGCTTCTGTAGCTCATCTAGTAGAGCATTATGTTAGCAGCACAAAAGTCACGGGTTCAAACCCCAGAGAAAACATACTGATACATGTGCAACCAGTAACTTTACATAAACGTGCAGATTAATATTACATATACATAACATACTTTCAATATGACACACGTTTGTTCACTAAATGATCTCATTTTTTGTTCCACAGAAGACAGAAAATCAGACGGGTTCCAAATAACAGGAAATGAAAGATCCGATGACAAGATCAGATCCTGATATTATACTAATTCTAATATATCATGGGAATGTGACTGATAATATCTTCTTAATTATCAGTCACATTCCTGGAATCCTCTGAGGATGATGATGTTGATGGCAGGATGTTTTAACAGCATTCCCTGTGATCGTTCCTGACTGTCTCAAGCAGGATGTAGCAGCAGGGCTGACTGTGTCTGAATCATACAGCCCACAACACGCAACTTCATCCCACTGGACTCAACAAAAGACTGACTAACTTGGTGTGGATGCCGGTCAAGCTGATATTACTGAAATCAAGACAGACGGGTACAGACAAGTCTTGAGATCTTTGGGCACAGGAAGTAATTTGTTACTTGTTTTAGGAAATGCCTGCTCAGATTACTCACTTAAAACGGATGTAGTATTAGATATCTAAGCAATTTGACCTAAGATTTTACCCTGGCGGAAAATAAAGCAAGTTAAAATATTCCAAAGACTTGAAATTCCCAAAACTTTCAAACCCAATTCCCGAGTCATTTCTGGAGACTAAAATATCTGAATATCAAAAAGTTTGTATTAACGTTATTGCTTGGTTGAAAGAACATTATTCAAACCTTTTTAAATTCTGTAACATTTCTAAAACCTTCCACTAACAACTTACGAATAACATTTTTGATACATTTAATATACTACTAACGTTACTACCAAAACGTTATTTGAGAACTTTGAGGGAACTTTTGTTAGCTGGACAACGGCTAAAGAAAATAAACCATAATTGTTAGCAGTTAACATTTGGTCAGATGTTTGGACAGTTATACATTTTTAACTGTGACGGAAGTCTTCAAAAACTCAAGCTAGTGACTGAGTCATTGTTGAGCCTCGCGAGTTATGTGACGACAGGAGCCTTGACTTCACTCCATGGAAACTGATAACACTGAGGTTACACATTCCACACAGCTGAGCGTTCTATGAGCCATGAATGAGATAAGACATTTCCAGCCCTCCCTGTCCAATCAGGGGACTGAGCGCATTTACAATCCTCAAGTGTGGTTCATGTTGCTGGTGGTTTAACGCTGTTTTGTATTGTTGACTTGATACTAAAACTAAAATAGTTGTTGTGTGAATCAGAGGAACTGAGGGGTGTGTTGTTTTTCTCCTATTTTGAGCTAAACGAACTAATCTAATTTAAGACTGAAAGATCTAAGAATATTATCCCCAGCAGCTCCACAGTATGTCTCAGCTGCCATTGACTTACATCAGGGAACGTTCTCAGAACGTTGGTAAACGTTCTCTCAACGTTATCGGAAACATTCGAGCACACCTCTCTTTCATGTCTGTAATATAAACAGTATAGAATACCTCACGTTTTCAAGTATAATACTTAGTATTTAAAGAAAATATGTTTAAATACAAAATTGGAGAAAATGTACAGTACAAGCTGCAGCGTGGAGCATTTTGTACATTTTGTCGATACCTAAGGGAAAAAGCAGGTGTAAAACAAACGCAAGGTTCACAAACAAAACTGCGACGTATGCTCAACGGTCTGGACCATGAAGGACCTCCTCGTCAGCCAGAAACAGAGGAGATCTGTGTCCTCACCAAACCTCCCAGCTGGCAGGAGAAAGGAAGAAAAACAAACCTTCTCTCCCCACCCAGTAAAACAATAACCGTAGGTACAGAACATTTGGAGGAGAGTGAGAGAATTCACAGGGAATACTTGCTCGTAAATCCCTTCTGTGTCCTAAATGTGCTCTGCTGCGCTCGGTTCTCTCACATTCTCTGGCACATTTAGCCTCACAGAATAAAAAGAACACAATGCAAAGCTTTCATGGAAGGTAACAGACAGACAAAAGCTTGAGGAACTATATAAAACCATGCCAAGTTTTAAACAAAGTTCCCACTCTAAAAAAGTCCAAAAACAAGACTACCTACTGTGGTATTTTACTAAAGACCAGCGAGGGCCGTCTTGTAAAACTTTCCCGAGTTTGGTCTCAGCTGAGGTGCTTTAATAAACTATAGAACAGCTACACCCCCCCCAAACTCACCTCCTGAGTTAGGCCGTGGAGACGGGCAGAATGGCTAACATCTGGATGGCACGTTTAGCTGGATATAATACTGCCTTTGTTCTTTGGCCATGCTGTGATCAGTAGGCTAGCTTTGAAGAAGCAGCCAGAAGGTCCTGGATGAAGCGTCGACGTGACTAAGTGGTTTATGAATGATCTCTCATCTCACCACTTTTAACGAAGCAGTTATGCATAACCACCATGATGACTGCGGATCATTTTATAAGCCTTTATAAAATCATGCAGAAAACACACTAAGTGTTCCTGTAGGTCAACTGGTGGAGCGCCGCATTAGCAGAGCAAAAGGTTGTGGGTTCGATTTCCAGGCAACACACATACTAATCAGATGTATAGCTTGGATGTACTGTAAGTCGCTTTGGATAAATGCGTCTGCCAAATGTGTACATGTAAATGCCACTATAGAACTGCAATTTTTTGGACTACATAATATCAAACAGCAAAACAGCATTTTATATTTAAAAAATTAGTATACACAATACAAAATAAGACATGACTAGATAAAAGTAATAAATACAAATTCTTTGTTTATAGTCATTCATGCCAATGAATGGAACATATAGCTTTCTGTACATAACGACATGAATTTTACAAGACACTCTTATTAGTTATATAACTCATAAACATATCAATATTTCTAATCGCTAACTAAGTCCCAAAACTACTGAAACCACACAAGAATATTACCAAACCAATAAACATTTGTTTTGCAAGTATTTTTACACGATTCAACTCAAACCATGCTGTTCGTGATGTTGTCTTATACTGTACTCTGTACTGTATACACAAAACGAACGTTTACAGCTTTAAACAGCGCACTGTTTTCATCAAGTAAATAACAATAATACATTGCATTGATTTTCATCCACTAAAAGCATCTCGTCAAAGTTTTGGGATTTTAAAGTGCAATCGTTTAAATCGTTTATTGACAGTTTCGTGACAGACAAAACCCCAATAATTGCGTTATTTTTGATTGACTACACGTTAGCAAAGTCTTGTCATTCTTACCTTTATTTGTATAAAAGCAGAGAAACGATCGATCTTGTCCAGATTCGTCCGAGCTGATGTCACGCTGATCCAAGTTCGTGCATGGCATTAATATTAAACTATGTTCTTCAGTTTTCCTAAAGCTTCATATAAACGATCAGTTCATACATATATTTCTTTTGAACAGCGCAAAAGTCTGCAAAAATGATCAGATTTCATTTTTAGGGCTCATCGCCCGACACAAAAAGTTTTCACGCTGCTTTCAGTCGATGTGGAAAATACGACCATCTGATCTCACTCAATCACAGACCCGTTTTCTGTACCACCCGTTTTCTGACACGTCCCGCCCCCAACCCGATCACGGTGTGCAATAATTGGTGCGGCTGTGTGAACGACTTACGGATTGTTCAATCAACTACAATCTTGGGAGGAGCTTCCGGTAGCCCTGCCTCCGGCTGGAGGCGGGACTATGGCGCAATACGGGTGGGAAGAAAACAGATTAAACATTGGGCGGCAAAAGCTGTCAGGTAATAAACACAAATATTTTCCTCAAGGGGGCGCTTGACGGCTCAGAAACCTCTATCTGTATTTGAATAATTAAATGTATTTATTATTATAATTATTCATATCAAATTAGATGGTTGGAGCGTGGCGTTAACCACGCCAAGGTCATGGGTTCGATTCCAGAGATTTCACATACTCAATGTATAGTATAATGTAATGTAAGTCGCTTTGGATAAAAGCGTCTGCCAAATGCATAAATGCATAAATGTTCCAAACAGTCGTATCTGAGGCAAAATAATAGTCCGCTCTAGGTTTCTCTTTTAAAATAATGTTAAACGATTCCTTATACTGCAATCATAAACGATTCTGATTGGTCCATCCTGCCTCAGCGCTGAGAAAAGCAACAATATCCCTTGATAAACGGGCTACGCGTTGCTTTGACAGCTGTTTGGCCAATAAATCGTATTAATGACACTGAGAATTAAAGATATTTAAAGTTATTGAATATCTATTCATTTAAAATACACAGTAAAGAGTTAAAATGGAAGATTAATTATTTAGACCAACCATATCCAAACGGCTGACCCACTAATCCGTACTTATTTAGCCTTCTTCATTGTAACCTTTCCAATTAATTATTCTATGCATCTCTTCATTTAAAGCAACATTCATTCTGCACCAACCACCAGTGTAGCGGACATAACACATACAGTACATACTTTTAATACAATTATAAACGTAAGCTTTAAGAAGTTTACATGGATACAAAACGTTACACCCTACACAAGAAAATAATGCAATAATGACACTTTTGGTGACAATAATGACACGCATATACTGAGACCTTTTGTCTTGCTTGTTTAAAGCTTATAAAAAGCCTAACCTAAACCTTTTGTTATTTTTATCTAACTTAAAACGTAGACTACTTATTTTATTTTAATATACAAGTATATAATATCAATGTAATGAAATGTGTTTCTAGGTTTCTTGACATTTTCTTAACTCATAATTAATATATGTTCAAGGTAAAGAATGTATGCCGTAGTGACGTCTTTTACGAATATTTGTGTGTTATTATGTCGTGTATCTATCATTTCATGACGAAACAAGAAAACAAAACGTCGCTTAGTCACAGTAAGATATTTATAGCTACACATAATAAAAGAAAAAGTAGCAGGTCAGACAATAAACATCTAGCTCGACTCGTTTGTATATTGTTTGATCGTCGCAGCGGATTGGCTACTTGCACGCCGTAGCCAAAATTTACCTTGATTGACGGGAGAAACACCCAATAAGAATCTCCCTACGCGATGACGCACGCACGTACACGTTCCGGTTATATTTAGGGCCTATTTAAACACCAAGCCAGTCTGGACTGTAACTGCCTGTAGCGCGTATGAAAAGCCGGCTGTTATCTAGCGTGGAATATGTGTTTAATCACACCCCGCTACAGTTTCTTGGTTTTATAGCCACATTCACTTTGGAATCAGCGGTATTGATCATTGATCAGTTATTGATCAGTCCTGCACCGTTCTGGATTATTGGTCTCTGCAGACGATCGGTCTCTAATAATGCAAAATGCATGCTGACGCGCGAGAGAGGCTGCTCGACTCTGCATCACTCTGACTTTCAAACTCATCCGCCTGCGGAAAATAATCGCAAACAGCTGAACATCGTGTGTGTGTTTTGGGGTAAGTGGATCGTTTAGCTGCACGCAACAGCGTATCCGCCCAAATGCATGTGAAAGCACAGCCTCCGAGCGCAGGCCATGCAGCCCAGGAAGAAGAAGAGATCCCGACGCCTTGTTTTCCTTTTATTCCGACACGAATAGTGCGTTTATGTAGTTTGTTATTTGCTATGAGGTGTTTTAACTGCTGTCTGTTTAAATATATGCCGTATGGCAAACTCATGATACAGATTTGAGTTATTGGACGTTTTTCAGACGCGGAACTTAAAGCAAGCCCGAAGGTAAAAACAGCGCAAACGCTTTATAATATTGTCATATACAATAAATAAATAACATCGGTTCAAAGTTAATCTTTCGTTGGTTTAAATATATGTTTGGTTATAATGCAATAACAGCACGCCCAAGTGACACCAGGCCTTGCGATGGCATGAAGCTGTAATAATCGAATATTACTTATATTATCAATATCATATATCGATTTTACACCTCGGCTTTTAATCGTAATCTTTTGCTTTCGAGACTGTAAAGGGTGACATGTCTTTGTGTGTTGTCACTCAGTTGCCTGTTTAATCTAGTTACCTTTACCGAACGATTAAAAACGATATTTTGTTGTAACGATTATCACTTAATGTCTTTATTATGTATGTGTTATGATGTTTGTTTTATGTATAACTTATAAAGATGTAGGCCGCTTTAGTCAATGGTCTGTTGAGGCGATTCTGTTTCGAATAATTGGTTATAATCGTTTATGGTAAAGTTTTAAAGCTGATGAGGAAGTGTCATATAATAAATTATATCATATTTTATCAAAGTGTCAAGTCTTGGTGTAATGCTTTCCTACAGTATGACAAATATGAATTTACAGTACCTGTAGAATGATGTGGCTTCATGGTTAAAGATCCGAGTTTGGGTTTGAATCCCAGAAGAGCTTCCAGAGTTTATTACAGTTGTGTGTTTGAACAACACCACTGACCGCACGGTACTTTAAGGGGACCAAATCTGTAAATAAAGAATGCTTTACTTGCTTTTGATAATAGTATTTGTTAGTTCATGAATTTTTACTCAAATCAAAACAAACCTGATCTGCAGGTTATGAAAAATAACAAAATAAATGGTCAATATTATGAGAGCTGTATTTTTATCGGGATAAATGAATACAGTCTGCTTGCATACAAGTGTAAATAAACATTGGTCTTTATGACTTCAAGTATTCATATATAATTGATGTAATGTTTTAATGTTTGTGTTTCAGGTGAACAATGACAGAATATAAGCTGGTGGTGGTGGGGGCAGGAGGTGTGGGCAAGAGCGCTCTCACCATCCAGCTCATCCAGAACCACTTTGTGGATGAATACGACCCGACCATAGAGGTGAGACGTGTGTGGAACAGCCGCTTCATGCCGCCTTCCTGCAGGCATGCAAAGCTGTGAAACTCACCCACATGCGACCATGCAAAACATGCGTGTTAAAGATACAACAGCGCAATCCGGTTTGTCTGGTTTTAAAAGAGGCCGATTTCAGACAGAACGTTCTTAACTTAAAAACAATTACGTGATGCCAAAGTAGTTTAATTGCTTTGAAAGATGAGCCTTTTTTTTTTAAGTTAACAAACTCATCAAAGATCATTTTGAACTCTGTTATGTACTTGCTCAGTGAGTAATTTTTAAGATCGTGTTTCTTGGAAATAACTTTACATAACTATGTTTTCATGTTTACATAAAGCCATTTTGCTACAACCAGTTTAACTTCTCAACTTTCGAAACTTTGACTGAAGTATCGTAATAAAGAGCGAGTATAAATGCGTTATAAAGTCATTCACTGGTAAAGAATCATTAATTAAAAACCTTGTATTGTTCTGAACGCTGCATACGCTGCTGTACCTGTGCAGGACTCCTACAGGAAGCAGGTGGTGATTGATGGAGAGACGTGTCTGCTGGACATACTGGACACTGCGGGTCAGGAGGAGTACAGCGCCATGAGAGACCAGTACATGAGGACGGGCGAGGGCTTCCTCTGCGTCTTCGCCATCAATAACGTCAAGTCCTTCGAAGACATTCATCACTACAGGTGAGGACTCGCTACAAACCCAATCGTGTGTGTAAAGAGAACAGCGCTGGAGTCGTGGTGTGTTATAGTTGTGTTGTGTGTGTAAAGAGTACAGCGCTGGAGTCGTGGTGTGTTATAGTT